>JAJOOR010012278.1:0-24390 GCA_036250505.1 Solanum acaule
TTGTACATTGATTATATACTTCTCTCCACTTCCACACATCTCCTTATCTTCACCCTCCCCAATGTACGTAGCTTCCATCCCCATCATCCCACAATACTATTAGTGCCCGTTTGGATTGACTTATTTTAGATGCTTTTAAGCCAAAATAGCTTTTAAGCAGTTTTGAAGTGTTTGGGTAAAGTTAAAAAGTGCTTATAAACATTTATTTTAAAGCCAAAATAACAAAAATAAGCCAAAAGCCATAAGTTAGAAATCCTAACTTGTGGCTTTTGGCTTATAAGTCATAAGCCAAAAGCCAATCCAAACAGGCCCTTACTCCACTTATGTCTCTCAAAATATTTATCTAAATTATAAGTAATTATTTTTAGAATAAATTAATATTTTTATTTACATATCAAATATAAATAAATAAACAATCAATTCATTTTTCTAAAAAATATTTTCCTTCCTACCGAACATACCCTAAAAAGTATGTTCCTATGTCGACTCATTTGACAAACCTATTTTTTGATAATATTGATGAAATAATTAAAGAGACAATGATATGTCTTTTCTTATAGCTGTACAGTTTTTTATTAAATATATTTCACTTTCAAAAATCTAAATCATTATCTTTTGAGAAGTCGCAATACTATATATATATATATATTTGTTGAATGTCTAAATAAAAGTTTGACTTTACTTTTTAGTAAAATATATGGCTGACTTCCTTTCTCTTTCTCACGTCTTTTTCCATGTCCATTTTTTCCCTTTGTTCTCACTATAGCAAGATACTCACGTGACGAAATTAAAATTTTGAATTTATAAATTGTAAAAAAAAGAAGAAGTTATTTGTATATTAAGTGAATTAATTAATTAGTATGTTATGTTAAAATTGTAATCGACATGCTAGCTTCACTCGTACAATATGTTAATATTCTTTGGTAACATAGAGAGCAATTGTAACCATTTGAGTATGAGAGAGATTTAAAGCAAGGAACGCGTTGTGATTTATATCAAGAACACTTATTTAGCAACAGACTGATGATAAATATTAAAATGTTATGTTAGTTATGAGATGATTAGTGATAGTGTTGGTCATGTTGTCTATCATTAAATAGGTTGTTATCACATGAACTTACAAAATTTGAATTCAAATTGAGTTGGTTACACAATTTAGAAAATTTATGAACTAATACATACGAAAAAATTTCAAACATTCTAAATTCACGGAGGAATCGGAAGTTTAATTTAGACATCAACATCTCCTCAATACCAAATATGTTATTTCAATCAGATAGTTTTCTTCCCTGCATTAGTTTGTCCCCCTCCCTCCTCCTACTTTGATGACACGAACTTTTTAATAGAATAAAAATTTATTTTAAATTTTGTATTTTTTTTTAAATAAAATTAGGTATTTAAGAAAATTTTATAGAGCTTAAATTATATACGCATAAGTTAGTATTCTCATAAAAATTGAAATGATCTTATATGAGTTAAAAAAAAAACGTTAATAGTTTAAAAAGATCTCTATACATTATCGTGCAAATAACTTAAATCATTTTTATAAGATAATTACGGATAAATATTTAAAATAGTTATTAATTAGTAATCTGAAAACAAAAGGGTTTACTCAAAAGTTTTTAGGACCAACGTTAGGTTAGTCCCATAGAATTTGGGATATAAAGGAAAATATTAACAATAGTATTTACTTGTAAAATGATTAAAAAAATAATTAAGTCTGTGTTAGATATTGTCCTAATTATATATCATAATTAGCTATTTATTGGATTTAAAATGATCTTTAATCATTATAAGTGTCACGATTGCTTAATTAATAGGTTTGGATGTTAATTATGAAACCACTTGTCCATAATTTCCTAGTCATAAATGTGTGATCATTTCATAATTTTTTTTAATTTTTTTAAAGAATATGATTTATTTAATTAATATGTATTTTAATACAAAATCACTTTTAAAATATCATTTGAAATATCTCTAATTATATAATCACTACAGAGACATATTAGAGTTCATTTAGGGAGAATTATATTTTTAGGTTATTTATAAAATAAATTAAATTTCATATAAAAAATATCTTCATATAATTTCTTTTCAAAAGATAAAACAATATCATATTTTTTTTCTATTCATTTTGTAAGTGATCGAAAAATCTTGATTCCTCGTTCGTTCAAGTTAATTTCACAGAGATTTTTTTCTATGCGACGCTTTCAACAATTTTCTTCTTATCCTAGAATTCGAATAAAAAATTAAAAAATCATCAAATTCATTCTATCACAACTCGTGTTATATGATAAAGGAGGTCCTTGTCATTTAACTTCAGCAAGCAGACCGACAAAGCCACTACAACACTTGGGTTTAACCACGTTTTCATTAAAAAAAAAAATTAAAAAAAAACCTCTTTATGTTCTTGATGGCCCTCGGGTCTTTATGTACTTTAATAAAATGTGTCTTGTCACCATAATTATTATTTTTATATATTAGAAGATGATTTTATTATTTTTAAGTTATTACTACTACTTTCACTTATGGTAAATTATTATTTCTATAAAATCAATAATAACGATTCCACAAAGTGAAATTCAGAAAGGATGTATACAATTTTATTTCTATTTAAAAGTAGAAATGTTATTTCCGATAGATTCAAAAGTCAAAAAAATGTTCAGAACTATTACTGGTAATTATTCTTCAGGTGATCAATTTCATAGTGTAAAATTTCTTTTCTCTTTAATACAAATACAATAATGATCACAGCAATCTCCTCTAGTACCTACTCGTATGTCAGAATCCAATTGGTTTAGACAATCTTGACATATATGTAGGAGCCGTCATTATGTTGAAAAAATATTTTTAGCGGCAATTAATTAATGACAATAGCTTAATTGCCACTAAATGTGTTCTTTTAGTCAATTAACACTCTTCGTAAATGTCCCAAAATCCTATGATGATATTGGATCCGATTGCAATTAACTAATATCAGTAAATACTTAATTAGACTTTAGCACTCTTTATTAATTTACATATTTATTATCTGTAAAAGTTATTTTTATTGTAGCACGCACGATTTCTATGAAATTAAATTGAACTCATTAATTTGTATACAACTTCCTCTTGGATTATTTATTTATACATATATATTACTAACTTGTGCCTACAAACGATTTTTTTTTTCGAGTCTGAATTCATTAACTCTAATTCTAAATTTTAAATTCGTCTCTGTTCGTTAGTCGTTAATAGCTCCAAAGACTTTCAGCATCAAAGTCTCCTGATGAATAATCTTCCGATGGAAACGAGTTTATTCTTGGGGGACTTAGCATCATTGCTTCCGCCATATTCACAAGTAAACTTGGAAATTCAAACAATGCCTCCTCATCAACGTATTCCTCCTCATCCGTTGTCGTTTGCGTATTCCCTGCAAAATAGTGGCGAAGTCAGAAATTTTAATATATATGAAAGAATGTGACACATGAATAGTTGAATCGTGACCTAAAATAATATTTTAGCTACCTATGCTAAATTTCATGCATAGTAAAATATCGCGACATAAAATGAAATATATATATATATATATCATATTTGTACTTACCTATTTGCATATCATAATTTCCTGACGATGAAGGAAATTCAGTTGAACCCCTTTCGTTACATATAGCTCCATCCCTACTTTCTAACGACCTATCATCATCATCGCCTAGCGAGGCCATTGCCTCAGCTGCGGTGGCCGCGGAACGTTGTATATCTGCTGGAGATGGTGAGGGAGGGAGCTTTGGATATGAATCAACAAGATGAGGAAAATTGAGTACAACATTTTGAGTTCCCTTAAGAGCTAAGGCAGCAACATCATAGGCAGCAGCAGCCATTTGTGGTGTAGGGTATGTACCTAACCATATTCTTGCTGTCTTACGGGGCTCTCTAATTTCACACACCCATTTCCCACTTCTACTTCGTATACCACGGTATATAGGATGTTTGGTATTTGTTCTTGACTTTGTAGCATGTGAAGGGTCAGTCATATATACAAAATTTAACTTATATGTACAATGTACTCTAGCATGTGTGTATTAGTGATAGTTGGTATTGAGTTGATTTCTGTAACTTTGCTTCAGACTTTGTATATGTGTTGAACTCAGTAGCTTGCATAAATGGATTGTAGGTTCGGTGGCAAATAAGGGATCACCAGAACTCATAAAATTCAAATTTTGAATCTGCTTTTGATCATTGGCTAGACGTTAGAATTGTAACTTATATACACTGACAATATATATATATGATTTTGTGTGAACAATTGTATGTGTTATGTGTCAGTGTGATTCTTACTACTTATATATTAAGTCTGTATATATATATATATATTTGCTAAAAGAAAGTGAAAGCGTGGGCATTTCGTGGGTGGGTTGCTATAAAGGTTTTATTAGTTTTGTTGTATTAAGTGGCATGATATTTTATATTAGACATATATATATGACAGAAATAGCACACGTATTTTGGTGAAAATTTAGCTTTAATAGCTGTTATCTATTATATAATATGTCTAATTCATTTCCATGCTGGCAGCATTTATCTCACACAATTTAGTGTGCAAGTGTGTGAATATTTATGCAGTGTTTATATATATATATATATATATATATTCGTTATTTTTAAAATTATTATATCAGGTTTGCTATAAAAATTTACTTGTTATAACTTATAAGTAAACATAACCTAATAATATATAGATATACATATATATATATACATATATATATATATATTACTAATGCACAAAAACTTAAAATCCAATAGCATGAAGGGATGGGAGTAGAAAATATAGTACCATTGGGAAAAGGACATTTGTAGAAATATTTTTTACTAACTATTTCATTAGTGTGAGTGTTATCATATCACGAGGCACAATTATGTAAATAGTGAAAAAGAAAAAATTATGTAGTTGGATCATCTGTTTAGTTCGTTCGAGTTTTGCTCTCAAAAGAATAGAGATTGAATTTTTCTTATCTTCCTTGTATGAGTAGTTGGACCATCTGTTCAGTTCGTTCGAGTTTTGATCTCAAAAGAATAGAAAAATTCCTTGTATGAGTAGTGAGAAGTATAAACACTTTGGTTGGTTGTTGACTAACGAAAAGCATGGGAGAAAGGTGAAAGTTTTTAAGCTACCTAAGCAAATGTTCTAGGAACATGTTTGAAAAGATAACATTTTAATTAGCATGTAATATTAATATGCTTTTATCATATAGTAATGAACAACTTGGGGGCAACAATTAATGTTTTTACCATAACAATAACAATAATATATTTTAGTGTAGTTTTATAAGTCTAATTTGAATAAGGTTGAAGTAAAACCTTATTCCTATCCCATAAGTTATTGCTAATAGACCTTCGATGAATGAAAGAAATATAATAGAGTCGCACTCACTAACATGTAATTATTGATGCATATATAATCTATTTAATGTCAGCCAAAAACACAAAGACACAATCAACTATTCCTTAGGTTTCTTTGGGCTCCATTTCATGTTTGATTAATAATACTAAAATAAGAAACAAAACATTTTGAAGATAGACTTAAAAGATGGAAAGTGTTAAATAATCAGAAAATTTGGCCAGAAAATTAAAAAAATTATAATAATTTTTTTATTTTAAAATAAACTAATCTTTTTTTCATTTATTAGTTAAAAAATATTAAAATTAGAAGGATAAAAATATTTTAAAAAGTAAAATAATATAGATAAAATATCATTCTGGCCAAATTTTCTGACCAAAAAGATTTTTCCATAAAAGATTATCCCTCTTGTGAAAAAGATATGGTAATAATTAGTTTGTTTTTGTGTCTAATATTTCTATGGATGAGAATTAACCAACAAGGCCTTGTAGTTCCAATAATTCCATTGATGGCTACAAGTACAAATGTGCTACTTTTTAAACATATGTTAATGACAAATTCAATGCTCGTCTAGTCACTTCAATTGTGCCAAATACGTTTATTCAAATCCTTTTAATAGTGAAAAGATAAATTGTTTTGGTTATATCGATTTATGGACACTTTTTTAATTTTTAATTTTTTAATTTTAATTATATACTTGTTTGGATATAATTCTCTTCTCATTCGGATAAAACTCACCTGCAAGAGATTACTAGAGCCTAAAGGTCTCGGTAAAGACAAACTCATTCTACACTTCATCAAAATGATAATCATATCTTGTCAGAGGCAGAGTTAGGTGGGAGTTCATGAGTTCGAGCGAATGCACTAGCTTTTTCGTAGTTCTAAAAATTATATATATAAACTTGTGAATCCTAACAAAATTGATTGATAACTCAATGGTAAGTAAGGGTGGTGAAAATATTTTTTACACTAGTCTTGTGGGTTCGAACTCCACTATCAACAAAAATTTCTCTTTTTCTTTTTAAAGGAAGCATGCTTTGCAATATTTTTCATCCTAAATTTTATGACCCCAAACTTCTAAATCTGATTTCGCTTCTGTGTCTTGTCTGTTCCTTTAAATGCCATTTGCCTTTTCCTTAGACGACCAACAAAATAGAATTTCTTTTGTTATATATTGAAAGAGAAATTTATATATTTAAAAATTACATAGAGTTAAATACTTGTATAATTTATGATGATTAATAATTTAAGATATTTGAAAAGTTAATGAAATATTTTGATAAAAAAAGTAGTAATTTATTTGACTTTTGAAATTCAAATAATATCAGGTAATTAAATTGAGTAAAAACTAGTACTCTACTATATTTATAAATATGAAAGGCATTCAAATCAAACATTTATTCTCTCTGACTTTATTTTAGTTTTGTTTTGTGATCTGCTGTCAATGCATTGAAATTGGATTGTGACACAAAATTATCTAGAGTTTAGGTTGAAGAATATATGTACACAAAGAGAAATAATACTAAAACATTAATACATTGCTTAACCCTGTTGTAGTTGATACAAAGCAGTGGCGAATCTAAAGGTAAAAAAATAGGACATCGGAATTCGTGGTCTTTTCGTAAAACTAGATATTTTATGTATATCTTTTCTAAAATTTGTATATTATTATATTCTTGCACCCGTGCTATAAGAAGTATATCTGGTCCACATGGTTAAATGTTGAGCTTTTTACCTTGAGGATGAAGAATCAATTCTCACTTAATACATTTTTCTTGATGCATCCATGTTCGGATCAATTCCCACTTAATACATTTTTCTGGGTGCACTCATGTTTGAAAAATTCTAGATTCGCCTCTAATAAAAAGACACTATTAATAATGAGTAAATGATTGTGCGTACTATATTTCAAAGTTCAAACCTAACTTCAAACCAGATATTTGAAGTTTGAACTATACTTGTGATATGCCAACTTCACATCCTAGTTGTCGCTAACTTCAGATACATATGTGTAGAGTTTCAAACTTCATGAAAGTGATTTTCGATTTCAGTCTCGCCAGTCTGAAGTTATTTATAAGTGGTTAAACTTTAAAACTCTTGGCTATTCTTTAAATAGAGGTTCTAAATAGTTCATTTGCCCCAATGCAAATCTATAGCCCAAGCAAATCTGTGGGCTCACTCACTTCAAAAAGGCCCATCTCTTTATTACTAACCTAACAAATTATTTTAGGTTTTTCAATGTAGTTTATAATTATATCTCATTTTATAACACAGTACCTTGGATGTCTGTTCCATTTTTTTATCGATTTCAAACTTACTCTTAAGAAAAATGACACACAATAATTCTTTAAAGAAAATTAAAAAAATTCTTTCCTTAATACAACATTCAGATTATTCAAAATATTATAATAGAGTGTTTAAAGTCGTACATTAATATTTAAAGACGAAGAATTTCATTTCTCATAAAGAGAGAAAGAGATCACAATATACATACATTGTATCCCATAGGGGTTATTATACAACTATTCTTCATCCACTTAATTTGGTTGTATTTGTCTATGGACTATGGAGGGGAAATATTAATTAATTTTTCATATTTGGTTGCTAAAAATAGTTTTCCGTGGGAGAAAATTAAAAATCAAGTTTCATAACTAGTATACTACTATTATTGTTTACGAGGTCCGCCACCAAACACCCATGTCACGGATTCGGCTCCTCTCTATTTTCCCCAAGTTCTAGCTTGGATTGGAGACACATGTCATAGTTTAGAATTAATGGTTGAGATATAATTAATTAAAGCAAAGTTCTAACCATAGTTATTTACTTCCATATATTTGCTTCTTAAATATTTTTGCAATCCATTATATTTTCCCTAAATATATTTAAAACTTTTCTTTACTACCCTGCATACATATTTAAAACTTTTATTAAATAGTTTTACTTTTTTTGAAAAATAATTGTAATACAGTTAAACGTTTTTATTATTCTAATAGAGTATTAAGAGCTACAATGTCTATAGAGCAATGTTGACTCTATTTAGGGAGTAAGAAAGAATTTAAAATTGAGTGAAAAAATTTATTTCTCTTAAAAATTTTTAAAAAATGTCAGGTCACAATTTTTAATTTTTATTTGGTAAATATTATTTGAGAAATGGCAAATGTTAGGGAAAAGTAAAAAATCAGCAAAAAATTACTCAAGTAATTAAGAAAAGAAATTCTTTTAAATATATTTAGGAATAATATAATGTAAATATAGAATTGTTGGATTGCAAAAATATTTAAGAAGGAAATATATGAAAGTAAATAATTATGGTTAGGACTTTGCTTTAATTACTTAGATCTCAACCATTAATTCTAAACTATGACATGTGTCTCCAATCCAAACTAGAACTTGGGGAAAATGGAGAGGAGAAATGAAGAGGAGTCGGATCAACCCCTCACCACACCCACACCCACTCCTCACCGCTCCCAACCCAAAGCCTCTATAGTGTTAGTCTAGATTATATATATTTTTTCGTGGAACAATATTTTATTTACTTATAAAACATAAAAATAAATAAGAAAAATACTTACTTTTTTAAATATATATATATATATATTACACTGAAAAAAAAATTCAATTATTATAAATGTGTGAAGCACGTTTTAATTTGAAAAGGTGTCAGCTAGTAGTTGGTACGAGGTTGTTTAGTCGATTAAATCAGTTTTATTATAAACACTTTTTAAGTAATTATACGTGTGCCTTTGATAATTAATCAAACACGGATAATATTCAAAATTAATCAAAAAATCATGACTTTTCAACTTATAGCTACCTTTTTTGTTCGTAAGTTCTCATTCCATTTCAACGTGTTGATTTGACACATAATTTAATAACGAGAAAATATATTCTTATTTTAAATGAGCTAAAAAGAAAAATAAAATAAACAAGTAAAAATGAAAGGACTACATTTTTTATTTTGATTTTTTCACCATCTTATCTCTAATGTGCTTTCTGATTGTTGAGATATAGAACTCCAAACTTTTTGAATGCAATCCGGTGGAACGGTTAGAAGAAAAGTATCAATATTATTGTTGGAGTAAAGGTATTTTGCCTATTATCCAAGATTCCCCACAGTTTTCCAATATTATGATGAATTTTCAAAATTAATTTTTTGGAGAAATTGATTAATTCAAGCCTTCCAGATGCAAAATAAATAAATAAAATTTCAAACATATGTATTATTACGGTCTATTTACGTTAGAAAATTAAAACTCTTTTATGATCATAGAAATTTCCACAACATAAAGATGTAAATATATTGAATGCATAAGAAAGCTTCATTTTCTCAAGAAGGAAATATTTGTATATTAAAATTCAATGTGTTGAAGACTTAAAATATGTCAAAATAGTGTCAATTAATTTTTTTTCTAACAAAATTACCCCAAGTCAAGGGGAATGTATATTTGAAATTTGATTGCAAGGACTTGCATGTTTTTCAGTTTTGAAAGAAAAACATTGCATGTCTTGTAGCCAAGGATTAATTAACAACAATAATATACCTAGTGTAATTTCATATGTGGACAAAGTTTGAAAAAGATAAAGTGTATGCGTACTTTATTACTGTCTTGTGGCAGTAGAAAGATTGTTTCCGAAAGATCTTCAACTTGAATAACTCAGATATAAAATGAGTTTGGGTAGATAACAATGAGTCATAATTAAACACATCAAGTTTTAATTTCTTTGTTTATTTTCTTGTTTACCTAATATATTGATTTATTTTCTTATCAAATTAAAAAATAAATTAAAACATATTTGATTAACTTTTTTTCATAAATTAACCTTTAAATGAACTGAATGGAACGTGTGAATACTCGTAAGCATTCGAAAAAGAAATTCGTGCATCATAGCAAATATGTGTATAACACGTACATAAAAGTTTTTTCAAAATTCAAATGCATTACGTACAAATAATTCTCTGATATGATGGGCACAATAAAAAGTTTTTGAAGTAATAATTAAGAACGTCTTTTAAACAATTATTCAAAACTACTAAATAATGCATAGTGTGAAGTTTTAACTTTCCCAAATTTCCTTCTAACTAAATATTCTTAAATTTTTTTCACATTTTAAACGTATTCATTCTTATAATTAAACAAATTATAAGTAAAAAAAATTAAAATTAAAATTTGATTAGGGTTGAAAGTGTTGAGCTAGATCCATGTTTAATGTGGACTTGCTTAACGCAAACATTGATGAGAATCTAATACTAAAAAAATTAGCTTAAGTGCCTTCGACCTTAACACTCTTATATTTTTTCATACTATGACTCTCGACTCTATACTCATTAATTCTTATTAAAACAAATTTCATTCTTTTCGTTTGAACCACTTATTCTGCTTATACTTACTCTCGACTCAATTAATTTGGACTCATGTTATGATTTTTTTTTTAATCAAGAATTTCTCCATTTGTCGAATCTTATAAACCTCTAACTTTATCGTACTTTGACTTTCATCCCTATAAATTATTCAACCATATTTGACTAATTTGAGAATCATATAGCCTCATTGGCCTATACACTAAAAGAGTAATGAAGTAAATAATTAAATATGAATATAATTAAGTGGAATTAGTTAGGTATCTCTCCATTTCAACTTTCTTAATTAGCCATTTTAAATTGGACAAAGAAGATAATTTTTTATTTATTGTTAAATACTTAACTAATGTTCCATAGAAATAAGTAAATTATCCTTTACCTTTTACTTTCCTTTAATGAAACCGATTAAAATAATATTAAGACACTTCATATATTTCCTTTCTATCACTCCAAATGTGTCAAATACTTATCTTATACGAATATTCTAATTATATGATTAATTATTTAAAAGAATATGATATTTTACAAAATTAAGGAAAGGAATGTCTATTACTTTTGTAATTTTAATTTTGTCTTCTTCATATAATTATGAGAAATTGACACAAAATAATCCCTCACTAAATGTGTAACTCTACCCCGTAATTAACATTGATGAAGCCATAATTTTTATTAAGGAGATTCAAAATATAAAAATATAAATACATAAAAAAGTTAAATGGAATTCGACATCTATTATATATACACAAAAAATAATTTTAATTGTATATAAATATATAATTTTTCATCAAAGGAAATTCGAATGAACCCTGATAGCTCCGCCCCTAATAATTATTGTGTTGTGCCGAAAGATGATGTTTAATAGTTTGAATTAAATTAATGGGGCTGCCATAACTTGATCAATAAAGAAATATAAAGTGTATAAGATATATAAATAATAGTGCTAACAATATTTTATTTTATTTTTTTTGAAAAAAAGTACACAAGAAAAACTCAGAGAATAGTGCTAGCAGTACTCTAAAGAATAGATAAGTATATATATATATGAGTAATTATACATCATATCATATTTGCCTATTATATAAGAGTAAGAAATTTATTTTATTTTCTAAGTTATAAATTTTACTTTTCATAGAGAGTAATTTATAAGTATTTTTTCGTGATCTTATAGTATTATTCATAGATGAACTAACTTACATACATAGATGCTACAGTTTTTAGTTATTTGATCATCTTTACATGTTTTACAAAGAGAAAATGGCCAAAATCTCCCCAACCTATAGTCGGATTCCCAACTACACACCCATACTTCACGGGGATCCTATTACCCCTGAACATTTTTTTTTACATATTATCTCACCCTTATTTGCTGACATGTCCACATAAATCAGATATAATAAAATGTTTGTTTACACGCGCTGCCAAGTATTGAATGGACCCATAACTCTAAAATTTCCCTTAATCTTTTCATTTTCCTCTTTCTTTCTCTAAACCCTAACATTTTTTCAATCACTCCATATTTACCCTCATTCTCTTCATGATATGAGATTTCGTTCCAATTGAAGTTGAAGAACAATTTTTGAACCCTAACTATGAAAGCTTACTCAAGTCTGCATTTGCCATTATTTATTCTAACAAAGCAAAAAACGATGAATTTGAAGAACAATTTTTGAACCCTAACTATGAAATCAGAGAAATTACAAGCCCTAAAGCTTCAAGTTTTTTCGAAATTGATACTACAGTTGAATGTTTTGACAAGTAAATTCAAGTTTTAAGCTGATTTGGGAGAGAATGAAGGAATATACAATTGAAAATTGAGAAAAAGAGGAAGAAAAAGAGAGTGATTTTGGGAGAGAATGAGATTATACCATTGGGGATTAATTATAACTGATTTGGACTAACACGTGTACTTTTCTTCAGCTTTTGACAATTTATTTCTCTTCTTACACGCCTAAGGAAGTTGTTCTCACCTTCTTCGACATGTCAGCAAATAAGGGTGAGATAATATGTAAAAAAAATGTCCAAGGGGGGTAATAGGACCCCGTGAAGTGTGAGTGTGTAGTTGGGAATCCAGCTATAGGTTGAGGGGACTTTTGGTCATTTTTTCTTTTACAAAGTAGGGAAATTTGTCTTATTTTCAAAATATGAATTTAACTTTTTATAGATCATAATTTATAGGTATTTTTTGGTGACCTGATATAGTACATATATAAGTTAAATTCTACAAAACTATATAACATTTGTTTATGCTTGATCTTTAAGAAGCCAATGGACAAACGAAAACTGTCATGAGTTGCAATTTAGGTACATATTGTGAGACACATGATACAACCCCCAAAAGCACAATGAACATTATATCAATAATTTATGTTTGATCATATTGTTAAGAAATAAAAGAAATTAAATTCTATAAGTTTAATTTTCGTTTCATGACTAATATGAACTCAAAACTTCCTAGGTACATATCTCTCGTAACTTCTTTCATGATAGAACTTTTTTTTACGAAACTTCAAAGTAATCGTTATTTCTCTGTATTTTGTTCATACTTCAATTTTATTCATTTAAAATCAATTCATCAATTGCTAATTTTGAAACATGAGCCGAAGAAATTGACTAAATAAAGTCGTGATCAAAACAAAGATGTCCTAATAACCATCGGAAGAATGGGGTCAGGATATGATTCTCTATACGTTTTACTTCCGAAAGTAGAAGCAATTCATTTTATTATCCTACGTAATTTAAGATGTGGATTCGACAAATCACTCTCCCTATCTATGATTCTATCATCGATTCAGTGACGCATCAACCACGCCTTTGTAATTGACATGAATCGTTTCAGATTTATTTCTTTGTTTCTTTTCTATATATGGAAAGTTCAAAAAAATTCTTATGAACCGAAGGATTAATTTCTATCATGAGTTACTATATTTTCATGTTTCTTTTATACGCAATTTATTATGCTCATATTGTAGATTCTTTATGTAAATTTGGTGGATCATTCTCCTATCTACTAGATCTACATCAATCCAGTGAAACATTATTCACGCCTCTCTAATTGACATGAATCATTTCTAGTCTATTTTTTAAGTCTCTTTTCTATACATGGAAATTTTAAAAAATAATCATACGAACCAAGTATATGAATCCAACAATTCATTTTCTCCTCTACGAACATATAAATTAGTTTCTATCATTCCTATGAATATATCGTTTCTAGTCTATTTCTTTTTATTTTATTTTCCATATATGGAAATTTCAAATAAAATAAAATATGAATGAAGGATTAATTTCTTTCACGAGTTACTGTCTAACATGTTGTGAAAAGAACAAACTCCTCAACCATCCTTTCAACCCCACCAGTACCATTAATGCTCCCAACAACAAAAACAATAAATTTTAAAACTATTTGTGTTGATATATATACTAGTATTTGTCCTTTTTATTGTCTTTTCCTCAACCTAGGTTAAGAGAGGACAAAATATCTAAAATAAAAAAGAATTATTTCCTTGTTTCCTCTTTCCACTAAGATTATTTTCTCAATTTCAATTTATTTGATGTTTTTCACTTATCAAGATAATTTAATCAAAGTTCAAAAAGTTCAATCATAGAGATGATAGAAGTACTTTTGGTCCCCCATTTATGAATAAAAAAATTTATTTAAATTTTAATTTTTGTGATATTTGGGTATAAAAATTTTTAACGTGTCTTCATTAATTTGAATTTGTGAAATTACATAGGAATAAAAATTGCACATTAAAATTAACGAAGGTTATATGGAATTAATCATATATACGAAGATCAAAATTAGAATTTATCAATTATTAAGGACCAAAAGTGTTATTATTTCTAAATTAAAGTATATTAATTTATTTTTGAGATTAGATTAGATTATTATTAGTTAATTAGAAGCAAAAGATGGAGATCCTATAAGTTGGGATTTTTTTAAAGGTTCACTTGGTTTAGCTTTACAAAAGCAAAAAGTGATAAATATTTTATAGTGAACAAGTCAAAGGATTACAGATTTAGACAAAATTGGCTATTATATAATATGGGTTAGTGATGGATTAGAGACTTATTACCTGAAAAAGTAGAGCTAAACAAACATTTAGTTCATTAATTAAGAATTAGGATAATGAAGTCTGATTTCTTTAGGGATATATCTATTCATTAATTAAGAATTAGGATAATGAAGTCTGATTTCTTTAGGGATATATCTATTTATACAAAAAAACTCTATTCTTTTCTATTCTCTTCCCATATGATAAACTTACTTTTAAAATGTATAGTAAAAGAATAAAAAAATAAAAATAATAGTTGTTCGGATGGGCGTAAGAGCGCAACTTATTGTCTAACAAGTGTCATGTTCAAGATGATTTCGATCCGAACCATCTCTAATAAATTTGGCGTTGTCATAAGTCGGATATTAACATTACTCTTTAAAGCTATAACCCTCTCACTCTCGATATCTGTCACGACTCACGTGTAGCATGTTGTTTTTGAAAATGGAATCATGATCTTAACTACCTATCATACTACTTGTTAGAATCGAATGTTTAATATGCTACAAGCAATAACTATAGTAAAGGTACGATATTTATTTCTTTATCAAATTTGTAACAAATATTGTGTTCGATCACCATTTCGATTTTGATTATTTGACATTATTACATGTAGCATGTTGTTCCTAGAAATCAAACTATAACCATTTGCTCTTACACGGCTTATATTAAGATAAAAAGATTTATTATTGTATAAAAAACTATAGCAAATAGTAACAATACAATTTTAATATACTCCCTCTGTGAAGGGACGGACCTAGGTGGACCCTAGGGGTTCACCCGAACCCCCTCATCAAAAAATTATACTTTATATATAACGTCAAATTCTGATTTGATGAGTATATATATATTAAAATGAACCCCCTGAAAACAAAGTGCAGGCTTGGCTCAGTGGATAAGTTGTTCAAGAAATGCCCCTTGGGTCACGGGTTTGAATCCCATGGGCAACATTTTTTTCCCCTCTTTTTAATGCTTTGGAAAATTGAACTTTTGGGCTTAGACTTTCTTCTTCTTTTTCATTATTTTTTCCTTTTATTCCTTTTCTTCTTTTTAATTTGTTTTTGTTTAAATTTATTAGACACATTTTTTTTTAATTCTTTTTATATCTATTATTCATTTTGTTTCAACGTAACTCTTTTTTCATATACTAACTTGAATAACTCTTTTAAAAAATGATGAATTATTTTTAACTTGAAATTGAGATAGAAATATAATTTATTTTAAAAAAAAAGGTAAATTAGATGTAATTTAACGAAGAAACTTAAATATCGTCAACATCCTTTTAAGAATATTAATTTATAGAATTCATGAAATTTCTTTTATATTTTTAATTTTGTTTTAGAGAAATGGAAACTAAACTTATTCGATTTATTCGTAATTTGTCTTTTTTACAAATTATGACTAACCTAGTAAATTGAACTATATGAACTAAAAAATTGATGATGCTATTTGTTTATCTTCTGAATATGCATTATAATATTAGTAACTCTATTCTTACACACTTTTAGAGAATCTTGATGATTTGTAATATGTGATTGATTGGATGCTAATTTAAAATTTTTAAAAGTGAAAAATAAAATAAAATAAAATATTACAAAATAAAAGTATAAAAAACACAAGAAATTTAAGAATGCTCGATGGAGCATGGTAAAAGTAGAAAGAAATGCTTAATACGGTATGATAAAGTAAGTTAAATTTAGCATGATAAGGTAAATATCTTTCTTCCCCGTATCGCTCCCTTTTTCATCATTTAATTTTCACGTGTTTTAGGAATTAACTTATGTAATACAGTCGATCCACTAAAATTATTATGGATATATCTTTGTCCTCGATATCTTTGATTAGTATAGCCTTTACTTTTATGAACCAATGAAATATCTATGCTTCATGTACAAAGAGCATGCTGAGGGGCTACTACGCTCACCCAGCACTTGCATTACCCCTGAACTTCTTTTTATACTTTGAATCCCCTGAGCAAAAATACTAGGTCCGCCACTGCCTCCGTCCCATGTTATGTGACACAATTTCCTTTTTGGTCAGTCCCAAAAAGAATGTTATGTTTCTTTATATGGTAAGTATTTAAAGGTACAATTTCTCTTTTACCCTTGATGGTCCCACTTAATCATACATTTATGAGGAGAGAGAAAAGTGAGTCTACTTACTATTTTTTGAAGGGACAATTTGGTAAACATTTCAAAGTCTTCATTTATTTCTTAAACTCTATACCGGATCAAATATTGCCATATAAAATGAGACGGAGAGAGTACTTCTTTACTAAATTCATCAAACAAGTGATATATTTAATCATGATTTAAATTCAGATAAAAGTTGTATCTGAACCTGGCTGTTCGCAGGATGTTTAAAGTTTATCAAAATACTATGTTCCAAATTTTGAAGCAGAAGGCAACTAGTGCTAGTATTTGATAAGAAACATGTATTTGGGATGAATCAGGCTTGAAATTGAAATGTCTTTTCACTGTCAAATCCATTAGAGAATTTTCATCTAATTAGTCACTAATTAACCGCCCAACACTTTTTAATTTGTCTTAAGTAAATCTACTTTAATTTGGCTTTTTACCTCAAAAAAAACATTATCCATGGTTCCATAATACATAATTTAGTTAGAATAAATAAATTAATTAACATCCACTAAGAGATTAAAAAGTCAATTAAAATCCACTAGAATCTCAAGGATAAAACATTAAGATTCTTCACTGGTTGAATCGACACTTTTTAGAGGTCTGAGTCATAGACGGATCTAAAATTTTAATTTGATCTGATCTGACTTTTTCAATCTTATCATTAAATCTATTCTACTTTTGGAAATGTGGATTCTGCGTTTAGCACTTGTTGAAATTTTAGTATTTTTTATATAAATTTATGTACTTTATATTGAAAATACTAAGTTCAATCGAAATTCATAATAAACATATTATATTTGTTTGTGGTTCGATTAAACACATAGCAAGCATGCAACTAGCTAGCATAGTGATTATTAATTCCATTGAATCTTGATAGAGTATTAAAAAATATACTTATGTTAGAATGGAACACGCTTCATCCCACTAGGGAGAAGAACATGTCATGTAAGGAACTTAAGTCAAAACTAAACGTTTTTAAGTTTCAAGTTTCAACTTTTAGTATAGTTATAGTAGTAATTTCAAATCAGTGCACGTTAATGAAAAACTCAAACATGTGTGATGTCGTATACTTTTAACCCCTTTCCAACAACATATAATGTTGATTGTATGTCTCGATTTGAATCCTAGTATTGTATCATAATTTATAGAAAAATACTTTACCTTTTAAAATAAAATTTATTAATATAAATCTGAATTAATCGAACGTCAATCAAATACTATACATCATCTTCATCTCTCATTTCCAAAGTTTTGCTCTTTATGCGAGTCATATTAGTTGGCCAAATAGTGACCTATAGAAAGTCGGCTATGAAAACGACATTCTATAGGGAAAGCACCAAAACTAAAAAAAAAATTAAATTTCCAAGTTATGTTGCAATTAGTCAAACCATATATCATTAATAATTGTAATATTATTTTTCACTTGTGATTCGATATCTAAATTTCGATTAATTTGCATTTTTATTGCATAATTATTAACGGAGTATCCTTTCACAATGGTTCGAATAAGTGACTATTAGAGACGGTCGAAATTTAATTTTTATGAATACGAATTATATAATGATGGTATGTATTGAATAACTTGATTTAAATTTAAAATGTGTACATATTTAATATAGCACAATTCCAAAGTGAAGCACTAACTAAATTTATCGGATTTCACCGAACAGATAAGTTGCCTTCTAGGTCTGTCTTAGGAGAACACTGATTAAAGATGAAAAATTCTATCTATCTCACGACCTTGTATTTTTTCAAGATCGACCTATATATAACGAATAAAAAGAAAACAAGAAGAAAAAAAAATCCCAAAAGCTATGTTGCTACTAATGTTATTTTGAAACCCCGACTAATTCAAATTCATGTCAATACAAATTACAATGCCTCGTAAAAGAGAAGAAAAAACGTTCTTTACCAAAGATCTTTTTACATTATTTTCATGATTTGAACATGAAACTTCTAGTTAAGTATGAACAAATCTTATCCATTCCACAACAAAAATTATTGCGAAGAAAATTCAAAATATAAAAATTAATCACACGACATAATCAAGATGATCCATATATAAATCTAGCTACACTGAATAATTTTCTAACGAACAAGTATCAATTGACTCCTCTCAAACAAAGATAACTTCGCCCCAGATCATCATTAAAACTTCTTTCTTATACCTCACCTTAAAAAGATTTTATAATATAAAAAATAACATAAATTCACTATATGACAAAAATATTAAAAAAATAAATTAAAATATATTTTTTCAATATTCCCTGTCCTTATAAAACCCATACCAAACCGTTACTCCTAAAACCCTCTCTCTATCTTCTTTGCCCACAACTTTCTGTTGCAAAAAAAAAAAAAAAACATTGTCAAAAATTTCATTACATACCAAAATTTTATTTAAATTACAAATAAACAAAAAAAAAAAAAAAACAACAAGATGTTGAATCCGTTAGTTTCTCAAAATAAACAGAGCAAAACAGAGCAAAATCTCCTGTTTTTAGCGTATTGTGAAGCAAAATCAATAGCTAACATAGCATTTCCCATGATTTTTACGGGGTTGCTCCTATACTCTCGATCGATGATCTCGATGCTCTTCTTAGGACGGCTCGGTGAGCTGTCATTAGCCGGTGGTTCGTTGGCTATAGGTTTTGCAAATATTACTGGTTATTCGATCCTTTCGGGCTTAGCTATGGGAATGGAACCAATTTGTGGACAAGCATTTGGTGCTAAAAGATATAAGATTCTTGGACTTAGTTTACACAGGACAATTCTACTTCTTCTATTGATTTCGATTCCGATATCATTTTTATGGTGTAACATGGAAAGAATATTGATTTTTTGTGGACAAGATCATGATATAGCAAGAGAAGCACAAAATTACATCTTGTTTTCATTGCCTGACCTTTTTACCCTTTCGTTTCTTCATCCATTGAGGATTTATCTTCGTTCTCAATCGATAATCATGCCATTAACTTGTTGTGCTGCACTTGCTAGTCTTGTTCATATTCCTATTAATTATTTACTTGTTATAGTACTTGATCTTGGAATTAAAGGTGTTGCTTTAAGTGGGGTTTGGACAAATTTTAATCTTGTTGGATCATTAATTGCTTACATTGTTGTATCTAAGGTGCATAACAACACTTGGAGTTCAATTTCATTGGATTGTTTTAAAGGTTGGAAATCTCTATTGGATTTGGCAATTCCAAGTTGTGTGAGTGTTTGTTTGGAATGGTGGTGGTATGAGATCATGATTTTGTTATGTGGATTGTTGGTTAATCCTAAAGCAACCGTTGCATCGATGGGGATTTTGATCCAAACTACGTCGTTGATATACATTTTTCCATCTTCATTGAGTTTTGGTGTGTCAACGCGTGTTGGAAATGAGCTCGGGGCTAATAGGCCAAATGTAGCAAGATTGACAGCACTCGTGGGGCTATCATCTAGTTTTATTTTAGGGCTAATAGCTCTAACATTCGCGGTACTAGTGAGGGATGTCTGGGCAAGTATGTTCACTCAGGATCAAGAAATCATTGCCCTGACATCCCTCATTTTGCCCATAATCGGACTCTGTGAGCTAGGGAATTGCCCACAGACGACCGGTTGTGGGGTACTAAGAGGAACAGCTAGACCAAAATTGGGTGCCAACATCAACTTAGGATGTTTTTACCTAGTTGGAATGCCAGTGGCTGTGTATCTAGGTTTTTTTCGAGGGTACAATTTTACGGGGCTTTGGATTGGATTGTTAGCTGCACAAGCTTCATGTGCAGTGACAATGTTGTTGGTGATTTTATCAAGAACTAATTGGGAAGATCAAGCTAAAAGAGCTAAAGAGTTAACTTCAACTATTGAATATGAAGATGAAGAGAAGTTTATTGTTATTGATGAAGAAATTCCTCAAAGTTCTTTTGATAATTCATCAGATTCTTATTATCATAAGATTGATGGAAGTTCAAATGTTTAATTTGATGATCAATTCTTGGATTATTCTTTTTTTTTTTTGATTGGTTATTGTTCTTGAAATCTATGATCTGACACGGGTGTGATAACATTTTTTGAAAATTCCAGTAACATAGCTTGGAATAGGCACACATACAAAGAGAGATTTTCTTTTTGATGTAATTACATTTTTTCTTTTCTTTTTGTAAATCAAGATTTGTATTGATTTTGTTGTATTTTTGTGATATATTTTATTTATGGATGAAGGCATCTTTTATGCAAAAATTCTTGATGTTTTATGTTATTTATATTAAAATTGATCAGCATGCTTATTAATGTTCCCTCCCACTCAAACAGAAATAAAATGTTTGATTTCTCAAGTCAAACTATTATTTTCTTTTTGTATGCTCTTTTAATTTTGGTCCTTTGACATGTAATCCATACCCTAATTTGTAAGGTATAGTTAACACTTATTTTGAGGTTCATTTTTTAGTTGAATATAATAGTGGCTAATTGGACCATTTTTCGATTTTTGTGTCTCATCTTTGCACAGAGACCATGCTAATTTATGTATTTTTTAAATTTTATTGAATGTCTCGAAGGAATGGTAATAGTGGCAGCTTGTTTATATAGTGTTCGGTAAATGAGTTTTTGTTTTGGGTATCAAAACAAACAAGTCAATATTACCATCGGGGGAAGGGGTTAAGTGCTCCCTACAAAAAGGTTTTTGATTTTTATTGCTCGAACCTAAGATTTTTGGTTAAGAATGAAATGATCACAACAGTATTACAAAATCCTTCAATGTTAAGACTTATACAAATTTAAGATACAACCTATAAGTTTTTAGGAGCCTAATAGTTTTCGCCAATATCATGTATATGTAATAAAAATTTACTAAATACCTCAAATTTTTTTTTACTGTGAACACAATTATTGTTGTGTAATAAATTGAGGTTATTATAGAAATCAATAAACTTCAAATTCTTAATTTATTCATAGGTTTTTATTTTTCTAATAAAAATTGTTTTGACTTTAGAAAAGTCAATTGTCTAGTTTATGATGACTATACTTGAACAAGGTGGAAACCACTTAATCACATTAGATTGAGTCTTTAACAATGACTTATTAAGCTAATGGATTTTGAAGTGTATATATATATATATATAAATTAAAACAAGAGAAACTCAACAGTATAAAACATCTATTTTTAATTTGTCAACCAATTGATTTTTTTTTAAAAAGAAGAAGAAGAAAACTGAAACATATACAACAATAACAACAACATATTCAGTATAATTTTATATGAGAGGTCTAAAAAGAATAGATCATACATAAATCCTACTTCTATTTCATATATGTAAAAGAATATGTTTATAAAAGATTCTCGATTCAAATAACACTGAGAATGAGACGTACAGAAATTAAAATTTGGAAAGAGAAAAAAGAAAGATTGTTCAACCTTTGCTACTACCAGCTACGTAACCAAGTAAACGTCCATATTGTTGTGTTCTTAAATAAGTTGTCTAAATTAAAAGTATTTAAATTTGTTTTTCTTCTTTTTGAATAGTCTAAGTTATGGCCTATTGGCTCTAAGATTATTTGGATTTTTTTTTTGCCATCTTTAGTTTACCTGAATTTGTCATTTTATACAAACTCCCATAATTGGAAAAGAGTTATGGCCCCTCACCAAACCAACACTATTCCATATATTTTCTAAAATAAGGGTAATATATATATATAAAAATAAAACAAAATAAAAGAGAGAAAATATAATTGCATATAGAGGCGGATTTAACATATTTGCTATAAGTTTAATATCAAAAGTAACTCAACATTTTTGATAATTCGGAGTATATATATTCAGGACGGAGATAGAGGCTTGGATATATATATTTGGCTGAATTCAGTATAGGCTATAATATTTGCTTAAATAATATATTTGTGTTAAGAAATTAAATATATATTACAAATGTTAAATTTCAAACATAACTATTAGCATTTGAAGTCATAGTTTCTATAATTCAGAAACCTTAAAGTAAAAATTCTTACTCCACTCCAATATATGATTGCGTTAATTACAGTTTTAGTCCCTTAATTTTTTATAAGTTCTAGATTTAGTTCTTGTAAAATCTAAATAAGTGTGTTTACCCTTCAGTTGTTTGTTGATTATGCATGTGCATAAATATTTAAAATTATTAACCATTCCACTATTTAATTCATATATAAGGGATCAAAACCACATATTATAATTAATTAAAGGTTACACAGTTAGCTTACATGTATTGAATCATATATACAAAGATTAAAATAATAACTTATCAATAATTAAGGGATCAAATGTATTATTCTCCCTATATTAATATTACATAATAATTACTAATAAACATTAGCCCATAATTCCAAAAGGGCAATAGATTCAAAGGTAAACATTTAAAATTGGTTCCATCACAAGTAAACTTTTTTCCATTTTTCCTTCCAAATGTTCCACACTTACGTACATATTGTGAATACTCTTTGAACATATCTAGAATTTTAAGTTAAAATATATATCATATTGTATTTTGATTGCGCATAATTATATTAATCAATTAATTGATTATGATTTAGTTAGAATCGACTATATAAATATCGTAAGTAGAGGAGCAATTATATTACTGGATTATTTCTATAAGGAATATTTTTGAGAAAATAACAAAAATGATCCTAATGTTGTGGTAAGTCTAAAATAGTCACTCAAATATATTTATGAGCAATTTTGATTTTAAATTTGTCAATAATAAATAGTTTTTATTTCTATCAAATATTTAACATACTATGGTTGTTGGATTTAACGAGGACAATGAAAAAAAATAATTGACTAAAAAAACCAAAAAATCCTGTCAAATTTCAAAAATTGCTCCACACACTAATAATTGACCAAAAATAAAAGATCTTATAAAATCTGCACCTCCAAATTTGTGTAGAGATAATTGATGTGAATCTAGAGTTGTAGATATGAATATCACTAAATTAGATACTTTTTTTGTAATTGTGGGTGTTTAGTAAGTCTAATTATATTTCTATATTTGGCTTTATGACAATAAAGTTATAGATAATATCTTAAATATGGATTAGAAATGGAATTAGAAAGTTTTGTAAAATTAATCAAAATTGGAATCATTATAGTGAAAGGTAAAATCAATTTTTATTTTGAGTGAGATTGTTATAGGTAGATGAGTACGTTACCTTCTGATTCCAAGTTCATCTGAATCCAAAGATTATATATTTATGTATACAACTCAACCAAAACAATAATAATGAGTACGTAATAGATATGAACACACAACTTTAAATATATAATGAGTTCATTGCTTAAAACATTAAAAATTGAATCTATAAAATTTAAATTCGAGATCATTTTCTAATTACAGAGAGGTAATTTTATGGGGGGGGGGGGGGGGATACTAGTATCATAATGGTCACAAGTATTGTTCATAGAATACTAATATAGAGAGACAAAATATAATATGAAACTGGTTA
>JAJOOR010012279.1:0-32060 GCA_036250505.1 Solanum acaule
CTTAATTTATCTATAATATTCTACCCCTTTTCGGCCTACGTGGCACTATCCTTGAAAAAAATGTCAACATGCGTTGGGCCCACAAGATAGTGCCACGTAGGCCAAAAAGGGGTAGAATATTACATATAAAATAAGTTCGGGGGGGTAATAGGACCTTAGTAAAGGTTATGTGTGTCTCTGGGATTTCGGGTATAGGCTGGGGCAGTACTTATGCATTTTCCCTATGATATATGATATGTTAAGTAAGGTCATCTACTAAGAATTAGATGAAAAATACAAGTTGTTAGGATGTCCGGACAATTTTGCAACCCCCATTTAAATTAGTATGAATGCAATTATTGACAGGGTGTCCTATCATCAGTAAAAGAAAATTCTCTATATCCTACAAGGTGTCGTATCAGTTGAAATTACTATAATACTATGTCAAAACCTATGTGGTTTTTTGTCATAAAAAAACTATGTGGTTTTCATTCTTGTGGGAAAATGGGTGAACTTACTATAGAATCCATCTAAAATGACAACAATGTTTATTATCCCTATTATTAGAATACCGGTTGAATATAATATAAAATTATTCATTTGCCGTTCAAGAGGGACTACATGTATTTGTATGTATCTGGTGTGATTCACATGTATCTCGGATACGAGTGAGATGGGAGAAAGGCGAGAGAGATTTGTTATGTATCTCAGATAGATACATGTGAATCTACTTGAATATAATGTATCTAGAACAAATTACACATAATTTTGACCCCATGTATCCGAGATACATGTATCTGGACGTACCTGAAAGCACCAAAATCTAGTAAGATATGTAATAATTACAAACTAGAATGGATTTAAGTAATTAGTTCCTAAAATAGTTGGATTTACTTAAGCTCCCTTAAAACAATCGATACAACTTGTATTATCCATAAACAGTGTATATCATTCTTAAAATAAAACAATAGGGACATATAATACCAACCAATATTTTTAAAAGTAAATAACTCCCATCCATTCAATAAAGTCAAATCTGTCAAACGCAATAAACAAATGGTAAAAGATTGAATTCGATAACAAAATAAACGTACAAAGAAAAACCATAATTAAGGTGATATTGATTAATGATTTTGGTAATTAGTTCTAGGCTTCTAGCTAATAGCAACTCCAAAGATCACATTCAACATACATATTACATAACAAATTGATTGATAAACATCATTGTAGTGTACATATCCCGGCTAGAAAACAAAAAAAAATTAGCCATAAACAAAATTTCATGCTAAATAATAAAAATTTCATGTTAACCCCCAACCCTCTGCGAACGTGGAGGTCAACAGACACCAGCAACAAAATATTCACACAAGGCACAAAATTCACCGAAAGGATTTCCAGGATTCATTCGGAACCCCTTACAACAAATCAGATATGCTAGCTACTTGACTAAACTCGACATTCCGGACTCAATGGAACCATCGAAACATGAATTTGAGGTCTCCTTAACCCGAAACCCGTGAAAATCACCAGAAGTAAACATAATGCCTAAAGAGGCTAAATCAAGCTCAGGATCTCTGAAAATTCAACCAAGACCTCCTCTACACCTAAAATCATCCCTTGAATCCAACGAAACTTAAGGAAATCCGATCCGACCATCCGAACCCTGAATGTTGACGAAAGTCAACTCAAAGGCTAAAATCTCAACAATTTCCAACTTAGGACCTCAAATCCACAAAAAGATATTCTAAATCTGAAATCAACAGCTCTCTTAAACCAATTTCCACATTCCGAAACTAATGGAATCGATGGAATTCCAATCCGAGACTCAAAACTCCAAAAGACACCGAAAACCACTTTTTAACAACTTTAGCCTTTTAAAACTTTAAATTTTCCACACTTCACAACTTCTCACTCAAAACTCGCAACCAATTTCAAGATCCAATCAGAAATGACTCGGGTCGATATCAAGAGGGATAAAACAATAAACAAAATTGATTGATGAACATCATTGTAGTGTACACATCCCGGCTAGAAAATAAAAAAAAATAGCGATGAAGAAAATTTCGTAGCTAATAATAATGTTTTTATGTTAATCTCATTTAGCGATGAATTAAAAAAAATAAATGAGTTAGCTAGTTTTTTAGTGATGGATTAGCAGCTAGAAATTATCATAGATAATTTCATGTTTTTTTATAATGTTTGTGTAGTTGAAAATTGGTGTCCAAATAAATTGATGTTACTACTCTTGTCAACCATCACACAAATGGTCACAACACCAATGTGATAATGCCTATCCGTTTATCCTAGCCTAATTTATTAAATAAATGTGTTGTCATATATGTAAGCATTTTAAATATATTTATTAAGTAAAAACATGTAAAAACTACATAAAATTTGATTGTTTATACCAATCGAAAGTAGACTTAATTTTAGTGAATATAAATTGTAAAACATGGCATTATTTATTTTTGTCATGCAGGAAATATTTAAGTGCCATCTGACAGCCTACCCTATAGAAGCCTAACCTATAGACAAAGGCCATGCACTACTCACTCTCTGTCACTCGCTCAACAAACTTTGGTTTCTCCATGGATGTTTGATATTGAATTTGTTTTCTCCATTGTTGAGTTTAAAAAATTCATATTGAGCTTTCTCCATGGATATTGTTATTATAAGTATCTCTTCTTTTACTTTACAAAATCATCATTTTCTCATGCAATAAGTTGTGCATTGTCAGTATTTCTCATGGGCTGGGGAGGCGCACCCAATCAGACCCCCAATAAATGGAGGTCTATTGTCGCACTCCAGCAGTGGGCCCAATCAGACCCCTAGTAAATAAAGGTCTGGTGTGACGCACCAGTCGTGCACTCAATCAAACCCCAGTAAATGGAGAGCTTGCTAGATGCGCCAGTAGTACACCCAATCAGACCCCTAATGGAGGTCTATTGTCGCACGCCAACAGTGGACCCAATCAAACCACCAGTAAATAAAGGTCTGGTGTGACGCACCAGTCGTGCGCTCAATCAGACCCCAGTAAATGGAGAGCTTGCTAGATGCGCCAGTAGTGCACCCAATCAGACCCCAGTAAATGGAGGCTAGCACAATTAGATGTTGCCTGACATTTCTTTGGCGTGGATGCCAACTTCGACACAGACATTGGCAAGCCGAGATATTATTGCTTTGATATGCAAAGGTATTTTGGGTGTATTGATTAAATATTGAAATTTCTATTTATTATGAAATATGATTTTCAGTTGTCGTTATCCTAAGATGTAACTTTTAACTTTTCGTCTTGCACATATGTTGAAACCAGACTGTTAACTTGTGGTAACTAGTAAGCAAAGTTATGAAATTAGTGAGTGGCTTAGAGAATTTGTTGGTCATTATCGTATGCCTTGTCATGTTAGATGCAATTCGGTTCCTCTTTTTTCAGGTTGGTTTAAACTGAATATATATGGTATTAGTAGAAAGGAGAATCAACAACGCAATTTAGTGGTGTCTCCCGAGATGAAAACGGATTTTGTTTAGGTAGTTACAATGGTGATACTGATGTCCAAGACGTTGTGTTTGTTAGACTTGAGGGCTTGATATATGGGTTGAACAAATGCAAAGAAGGAGAGTCAAATGCAGAAAAAATGATTGTGGAGTCGAACAAGCATTGCTTTATATTTATAGCCAAAAAGCACTGTTTCCAAAAGTTTGCAACCTTCCAGAACGGTCATAGTTGTTCCTGAAAGTTACAACCTTTCAGAACAATCATTTCCAACGATGAAAAATTCAAATAAAATGGAGAAGTCGTTTCAAAACACGGGTCGCAGGATCCGAGTTGGGTTGGGTCGTTTCAGTTGATTATTTAAATAATTAAAAATGCTTCGGTCATTTAATTTAATTTAATTAATTAAATAAATAAATAACTAAATAAACAAAACAAACTTTGTCCAAAAAATAATCTCTCGATTGATCATTTTCCAAAGTCAAAGCCGAAGCCGCGCAAGCGACGACGACAACAGCGTGAGGGATCCCTCTTTCCAACCCTTTTACAACTAGTAGAATTGTTTCTCTATTTAGACACTTTAACTTTTCTTTCCACCACTAATGAGGGAGAAATGCTTTTTCTTACTAAAGCATAAGAGAATCCTTCAAATTCCTCTTTTCATCTTCGCTTCATTTACCATTAATTCTTACTATATACCCAACAATCCCCCACATGAGTGGGAAATAGTTATAATGTAAAGGAATGCACAACAAGTGTCTACTTTACAAGCAAGAATCAATTGCATCTGGATAAGTAGTTTTTTCGTTAAACTTTCCGTAGTGAATATATGTCGGATATACTCGATCAATCGGTAGATGTGATATCTTTGAACCGTCGAGCTTTGGTGTATACCTAGACAACCATATGTCACACAATAAATACTTTACCATTTATGGTTCTTACGATTGTGTTCGTTTCAGCCATGAACACCTCCTGGTTTCATTAATGTATAGAGAATATAATTTTTGCAATAATTCTCTTTGAAATGGCTTACACTTCACACTCACATAGGTGAATTCTAACCGTGTCATCGCGTAAATACATTATTTAGTCAAATCTACCAAACTTAGCAAATCATTAAAAACTTTAAGCTTTATTAACTTGTTAACAAATCTTAATGTTTTAACCTTGTTCCTAAACATTGTCTTCATCATGAGAATAGATTGAGTTTATTGACAATGCCGAACCGCCAGTCACAACTTTATTTTCTCCTTGAACCTAGCTCTTGGGATCTCTAGTCTGCTAGATAGAGTTACTGCCATGATGACTTGTCCTAAGCCGTAAACTCATTCCCTTAGATGATCTTTCAACTGTCTCTCTCACTAGGCCTTTTGTTAGTAGATCTGATACATTATCTCTTGTCTTTACATTGTAACACCCTGACTTTTAAAAACGTCTAAATTAACTCGTATCTTCGTGGAAAGACAAGGAGGGTGAGTAATAAATTAAAAATGATGTGTTATGTGATATTTTAAGTGTTCAAGTGTGGTATCTCAAGTTTTGAAGTTAGGTAAGTGATAAAAATAAAAGTTGGCAAAAGTTACCGTAAATTCCTTTTTAAAGATTTGTCTGAAATTTGAGTCAAATGTCTCGGACATTTTCTCCCAATCTATTAAGATTTATGGTCCCCGCGAGCTATGAAATCGAAGGTCTACGAGTCTAGTTTCCAACGCATCAAACCGTTCGTTCATACGACTTCAGAATAGAGAGATATTTGCATTTTCGTGGGACTGCGCAAGTAGGCACGTGAGGTGGGGCCCTAAGTCGGTGGAATGTTATATATATCGTCTCCTTCGACCTTTTTCACCATTTTTAAGCTAAAAAAATAGAGAAATTAGAGAAACCCATTTCTAGGATCAAGTGAAATATAGATTTTCTCGACTTAAGTCCTTGACGAAAGTTGTTCTACGCGTTGGGCTCATCATCGTGGTATAATTTGTTTTATCGATTGCGTAGCATATCACACTTTAGTGTTGGGACAACAAGGGTTTGGATATATTTGAAGGTTTTGAAGCGTATTACGACCTTAAGATCAAGTATCGATTGAGTATTGAGTAAAAGTCATTAGGCCACATGAATTTAGCGAAAAAGGTATGTTAAGGCTATTCCCTACTTACGACATGTTTTCTTAAAGTTTAGAAGCAATGTATTTGGGTTGTTATCCTTGATATACTTGTAGTTGTGATTGTTGATTGTTGGCTGCTCGAGTTGATATAATCCTCCCTTATCGGGATTCTTATTCAGTTAGTAGCGTCCCTATGTTAGACACGACTTAGAGGCTATTTGTATAGGTTGCTTATAACTAAATTGCTCACTTTTAGCGATTGGATTGTTATTAATGCCGTTAGGGCTATTGTGGTTAGCTGCAGGAATGTGATCTATGCCTAGAAGGGCTATATGGATGCCTAACAGGGCTGTGAGTTGCCTACAGGGCTATATTGACGCCTAAGAAGGCTATATGTTTCCTACAAGGCCATGTTGTTGCCTAAGAGGGCTATGAGTTGTCTATAAGCTACGTTGATGCCTAAGGGAGCTATGTGCTACCTACAGAGCTATATTAATGCCTAAGAGGGCTATGTGACTGCCTACGGGGCTAGGGGACTACTGATAGGGGTATATAGGCTGATTGGCACCTTCCGGGCTTATGGGGGCCTGAGTAGGTAGTCTTGTGTGCTGTCTGTACCTGCCGAGCTTATGGGGGCTTGGTTAGGTTGTTGTTTTATTATTTTTGATAAGTTTAGATTTAGGAGCAGGTCAGTACACTTATCTTAGCCTTGATTTATTTATTGGATTATTCCAGTATATCAAGATACCTCATCATAGTCTATTGCCTTTCATACTCTGTACATTATTTTGTACTGACGCCCCATGGCCTTGGGGGCGCTGTATTCATGCATGCAGGTCCTGACAGACGACTGAGTAGACCTCCTCAGCAGCAGGATTGACTTTTATCCGGTTGGCTAGCCCCTTTCCTCCAGAGCTGCCAGAGTTGGGAGGTTTGTTACCTTTTGTTGTATATATCTTTATGGGTAGGCTGGGGCCCTGTCCCACCAATCTTTACTACTCTTAGAGGCTTGCAGACTAGTGTGTGGGGTTTATAGCTACGTTATGGCCATGCTGGCCTATGTTGTTGGTTTGCGGAAGCTTGTGAGCTATTTGATGTATTGTATTGATATATACTTGCTTTTAGTTTTGGTATAGATATCATGGTGGCCTCGACGGCCTAATCAGGACTTCTGTGCTAGTTGACTATTTTTTTATATGATCTCCTGGGAGTAGTTGTTTCTTTTATAAATCCGTTAACAGGGGCCTTGCGGGCCGATGACTTAGTTTTAAGCCGAGATATACTTGTTTGATTTCTTGATTGTGTGTGGCTGCTATGCGCTAGTAGCAAATGGTTCAGCAGGGTCGGCTCGGGCTTGAGTTTTGGCATTAGGAGCCAGTTGCGCCTCTCGAGTTTGGGGCGTGACATACATAATCAATTGTTATAATTCCACTAGAGAACAATTGTCTTACGATATTATGTCTCCGTCGTGTATGATGAGATTTCTCATTATACATGACACTCTCTGCTCTACCTATTGCTGCTTGACAATGTATGCATATAGGTCCCACATGTTTGGTCCAGAATGAAATATTCTCTAAGAAATTTTGTAGTCATTCAACTTCTTCACCAGCCTTATCTAAGGCAATAAATTCAAATTTCATTGTAGAGTGAGCGATACATGTCTGCTTAGATAATTTCCAAGAGACTGTTCCTCTACCAAGTATAAACACATACCCACTTGTGGATTTTACTTCATTTGACTCGGTGATACATTTTGCATCACCATATTCTTCAATTGTTATGCCGTAAATTTTACTGTCTAATCACTTTTGAAATGTTCCAAGTATAAAACAATTTGAGAAATATAGTTAGAAAAGAGTCGCCACTTAATTTTTTAAAGAAATTAAGAAAACTAATAATTTAAAATGACTCTAACAGATTAAGTCTTTAAAAATCTAGAGAAAATGGGTAAGTGGTTCTCATTTACACTTCAAGAAGGTTTTTAAACCATTTGAAGTGTCCGCTAACACGCAATTATCCTACAACTTGGTTAGAATATATTTTGACTATTTTTTAGAAAAATGATTATAAAAATAATTTATAATATTAACTTGAAAAATAGTTAAACAAAGAATATTTTTTTATTTTTAAGAAAAGGGGATCTTAATTGAAACATTTGAATTAACGACAAGTGATTAGAATTTTAACAGAAACTAGATTAATTAAAATTTATTTGAATCATTTTTAAAAATTTTAATTTGAACCAATTTGGTCAATTAAAACATGAAAACTATTTAAAATTAATTGAAGAATAAATAAAAAGTTTTGACTAAACATATTCAATAAAAGTATAAGAGTTGATCAAAATAATTTTTTTTATTAAAATAAACTAACATAAAGAATATAAATCATATTTTGGGGAATTTGATTAAATTAATCTAAATCAAATAAAGGGTTTGTGAATACGATAAACAAATAAATCAAGAAGTAAAGAAATAAATAACCTTGCCCAAATTTAGATCTATTGGGCTTTGGCCCATACCTGTCCTAAACTAACAAAAGAACTACAAAATGGATGGGCTTTGACTCATTTAATTTAAGGGAAAATTTTCAAAATATCAATATTTTGACATTTAATAGGATTTCTTAGCCATACTTTCAATATTTATTTAAAATGTCAATATTTTAGTTTGTTATGTATCTGATTTATGTATTTTCTTATTTGTTAGATATGCAAGAATACAATTATTTAATAACAAAAAAGAGAAAATCAGGGAGATAATATTATTTTTTAAAAAAGGAACATATAACTTAAATTTCTCATCAGTTACAATTTCAAAGAAAGCAACTTTCTTTTTTTATTATGTTTTCATTGTAATTGTATACCAATAATTTTTACATTTTATGTGCCGACTTTATCATTCAAATTAATATTGGTATTTTACTTTCATAGTGAAAACTACAAATTGTATCCCAATGATCAAAATTGTATTACATGATTGTCAAATATATTTTTCTTTATTGGTATTACAAAAATATTACCGATTGTATCCCAATATAATCTAATCATTACATATGAATATGATTTATGAAAGGATACAAGATTCTGGGGGAAAAAAAAGCATACATAGTGGAAATAATACAGTTTGTTGAGAAAGGATACAACATTCTATAAAAAATATATATAAAAATTGACTATGAAAGAAATAGAGATATAAGATTCTGGAAAAAAATAACATACATAGTGAAAATAATACAATCTGTTGAGGAAGGATACAATATTCTTTAAAAAAAAAACAAATTGGCTGTGACAAAATAGAATACATCTATGGTTAAGAAATATAAATCAATTTGACCTACCTATTTGAATGACTACAAACTAAAGAAGAAATACAACGTTCTTAATAAAAATACAAATGTTGAGTAAAAGAAGAATAATTGATAAACAAAAATTAATATGAATATAATCCTAGTATGAATACAATTCAACTTTCTTCTCTCCCTATGTTTTTCTTCTTTTTCTTCGTCTGTTATGTTCCTCCTTTTTCTGATTTTTTTCATCAAAACCAAATTCAAATTCGTATTCACTTGTGCATATATTAGTAATCCTATAAATAAAATTTAAAATTATTAATTATGAATGTATTAAAAAATCAAACAATATATAATGTATGAATGCTAGTGTAGTTTATTACAATCTATTAAATCTCAAATATGAAAACAAAATCACAAAAAAATCAAACAATAGAATTTAAAAAATGAAAAATTTGAAATACATAGAAGAGGGAAATCTCATATACTACTTGGTGAATATGAAAACCTCACAAAAAATCAAACAATACTGTTTAAATACGGAAAATCTGAAATACAAAATACTTTGTAATTATGAAAACAAAATCACAAGAAATCTTACAAAATACTTGTTGACTTCGAATTTACCTTTATCAATGGTTGAAAAATCTTTTAATTAATTGTGAGATTTCTTGAACAAAGTGTAGGAAATTGGAAGAGTTGATTTTCTTGAAAAGGAAAAGGGATAACAATGGTGAAAAAGGGAAGAGGGAGAAAAGAGCAATTTGGGGTAAAACCTAGAAAGTGGGGTAAGTGGGTAATAAGGGTATTTTATTTTATATTTTTTACGGATGATGGAGTAAAATAAGGGTCTAATTTGAGCCTGATTTAAGAAATAAAAGGAAAATAAATTAATTATATTAGGATACAGTTTATTTTCTAAAATATTGACATATTGACATTTTTAATAATTATTTTATAGTGTAGATGTTTTTAATAATTATGTTAGGGATTGTGACTAGTTTGCTAATTTTCCCTTAATTTAAATATGTTGATGGACATGTTTTGTTGCTGCATTTGGGCTTTTGGCCAACCTTCCTTATGTATATCAGTTGTATCACACTGTATATTGTTGTATATCCTCACCAAAACCTGTAAATCTAATGTATACAACATATATACAGCCTGCTTTTAGGTCCATTCTCAACCTGCATTTCAACACTTTGACTTGTATATCAATGTATACTACTGTATATCAGTATATACTATCTGTTTTTTTTAATGTATACAACATGTATATGCTTGATTTCCTACATTTTTTGCTTCCAAGACCTATATAACAGCCTCCAAATTTGTATATTGACTTCCATTCCGCTTCAATTGACCAAAGAATTGACTCGAGGGGATAGTTTAGGACCCCCCCCCCCCTCCCCCCCATGTCCCCTTGTCATGCAAATAAGGAGATTTTGAGTCCAAAAGACTCTCAAGGCGTTTTACGACAAAGAAAAGAAATGAATACAAATTAGTATATGATAAGAAAACATTTGGCAATTAATAAGGCATCCACGTAGTATTGTATTAAAATGTGTGATAAATGTATTATCTATCAATAAAACTTGTATTATATGTGAATAATAAATTGTTCTTTGTAATATTTATTAAAACTGTATTATAAATGTATTAAAAGAGATCAAGTGAAAAAAAAAATGTTATTGCTATAAATGGTAAATATTTTCTTAATATAGTATATTTATGTAAGTTTCCCAAAAATAAATGGACTGAAGGGAGGGGGAATTGGGTCGGTGGGGTATTGTATTGAAGAGGCCCAAAAACTTGGTTTTGCAAAGGGTTGAATGTGAAGTAAGGAAAGGGCTAGATTTGCAATGGGAAAATCACTTACGTGTACACTTTTTAAAAAATATTTACGATATTCGTCAACATTATTCTTTTAACATAAAAATTTGGCTGAATGACAGTATTGCTAAAAGTTGCGAATGGCAACACTTTTTGCTAAGTTTAAAGGAACAAAATTGTTTTAAGTAAGTATTGCTAAAAGTTGACAAAAATAGTAATAAATTAAAAATATACTTTAAAGTGATAATTATTAAATAAAAGACCTTCACTTATGTAATTTTTCCATTTGCAATTAAGGATTTGGCCAAATAGCCAACTGGGATTAAAAATAACCAAATTGAGATAATTATTCGAATTTGGTCGCATCTTAAACAAGACGAATTTAGATAAGATTAAATAGTGAGCTTCTTAATTTTAACGAAATAAAATAATTAATCTAAATATAAACTAATTAATTCAAAAATATAAGCCAACTTAAACTAAACTAATTTAATAAGATATTTAATTAAAAATAAAATCTTTTTGAGATAATTTTTTGAATATTTCGTAAAATGTACTAATTATATACATAATTATATGAAATATATTTATTATTTAAAAATTATAAAAATCGACTAAGATTACTTAAAATAACTTTGAAAAATATTTGAATTTTTTATAAAATTAAATATTTCAAAATCGTTGAAACTAAAGAAACTTAAACCCAAAAGAATAAGAAGAAAAAAACATTCACTACTAATAAATTACTATTTTTCCGCTGAAAATTTTCATTGAAAAAGGTTCATGACTATTCCATAGTTTGATTGAATCGGTAAACAAAGAAAAAAATAGTAATGATTTCAGACGAAAAAACTAGGAAGTTTTCACTATTTCATTGAGAAACTGTTTTCCATACTACATTTTTCTAGTGAGTTGGATCGATTGAAAATGAATGAAAAAATCATATTCTATAGCACAACTTTCTCTTGATTCGCAGCGAAAAAAACCTTTATTTATAACCATGATTGATTCTCAAAGAAAAATAAGCAATAAAAAATGAACTTTGAAAAATGGATTAATTACTCAGGTGAATAAAAATTAAGGACAATGAACTTGTGCTTAGCAAAACTATCAGTGAGGTTTTACTGGTCCAAAGTCAACACATGCTCTTCCTGTCATTAGTCAACTCAACTTTGTCATCTAGAAGTGATATATCAGTGTTATAAAAATAGCTCGTATATATCCTTATCGTTATAAATGTGACTCATATATAGCCTTTTTCATCTAATCAGTGAAAAAAATTATTTTAATTTTAAATAAATTTTATGTAGGAATATATATGATCCTTCTGGCCAAGTTTAGAGATATATTTGACCATTTGCACATGTAAATTATTTTTGGACTTCTTTAATTATCATCATTTGAGTTAATTCTTATTTCAATTTTTTTTTTGAGTTTTTACTCTTATTTCATTGTTTTCCATCATTCTTTAATGTAAAAATATGAGAAATAAAAAGAAAAAATGTGAATGAAACAAGAGAAAAAAAAATTCAAAACTATATTTTTTACGACTTTATTGTAATTTAGTTTTTGTACATTTGAAAAAATGTTGCTAATTTTGTCTTGAATTTTTAAAGTAACACTTATTTTGGATTATTTTTTTTAGTAAGATGACACTTATTTTGAAACGAGAATATAAGATGGGGCGAGTGCTTACTGAAACATGTATCACTATTTTGGGCTATAATTATATTGTGCTTATGCCTTTTTAAATTTGAACATGAGATTGTTGAGCTTTAAAGGCATGAACCAATCTTGTTTTTACATAAATTGAGCTCATAGAATATAAATGATAGAGACATGGCAAGGCAATTTTACTTGCGATGCGTTAGAGACCTATACTATCAAGAGTCAACGTGGTTTCGAACTTCGTATTCAGTAGAAAATTATATCACTTATATATAGTTAAAATAGTTTTTACGTATATATTGAACTCCTTTAACCTCATCATATGCTTACTTTTTATATTTCAGATCATCCTAATGAAAATTCTAAATCCATCACTGTCATTGACTAAAGGCAATTGTTATTTATTGGTCTAGTGGATGAACACATTAGGGCCTAGTCCACATATTCTAACTCAAACTCTTCATAGAAGTCCCTTTGTGCCATTTGACCTCATTTTATGACTTCTCATCCAACATTTAAAAGGTATGAAACTCGCAAAATAATGATAGTTTACGGAGATTTTAACCTATTCACCCTTGTACTATGCTATGTAACAAAGGTATGTTACAGCCAAAACCCATTAGACAAAAGTTGCAACTTGTCATCAAAGAAACTGTAAACTTCGAAGAAGCATTCTGGGACAAGAAGATAACTAGAACTGCAGATACTAAAGTTGGAGAACTTCTCAATAGATAGTAACTCATAATATTCCAACTACATTCGATACACAAAATGGATACATACAACCGTTTTATTGGCGCTGAAAAGCTCCAAGAACTACAAGGGAAGCATAGGAAGCAAAGAGTGCATTGGGAGAGCAGCAGTCGGGAAAGAGGGCCGGGTGGGAGGTTGAATCCACCAGAACACAATGCTTCCAACAAAACTTGAATCCACCAGTACACAATGTTCCTAGAGTCCTGAACAAGAGAAGATCAATCTACATTACAATTACTGTTAGCACAAAGAACGAAAGAAAAATCATACTAAAAATTCATAGACGGAGAGTTTGCAAGCTTATAGGCGTGTTGCTCTTCAAATTTCTTTGTGGTGGTTGGGGGTAGACTGAAGGTGGACGGACAAATGTGGCGTCCTTCAAACAACAATGAAAAGACTAGAGAGATTTGTTAAGTTGTGACACCACCAAGGGAAAACATTGGTCATGTTAAAGCAAACTTATTTTCTGCCAAATCAACAGTATTTCTCCGACTTTCTTCAACATTTTCCCTCTTTCGGTATTCCTTCCCTTCCTTAGTTCCCAAATGATGGACGAGATTGTACTCAACATGCATGACACTAATTCTGTTGACTATCATATCAATAATGGCAGATATCATAATTGATGCTTTAAGGAAGAGAATCAAACCTCTAAAGTTCATCCTTTGCTGAATCAACTTTGGCAGAGTCTGACTGAGCAGGCTTGTCACGATTATTCTCGATAAATTCGATGATAGCCTCTTTTGTTCTCTCACCATTGTACTGTGACAAGTTACCAGAGGCGGATCTGAAGTACATGGTAGGGAATCCCTGAACGTCGAAGTCACCTTTAGGGAGATCATTTGCAGTTGCATCCTGTAAATGAGGAAGTAGATGAGGAAATGACCAATGACAAACACAACTAATACATGTCCTGTGCATTACAGGTAGTAACCAACTGCTAATGCATTCATCTCTTGTAGATATCTACACACGTGTTTAAGCCATACAAACCTTCTTTTTTGATACACTTTACAGACGTTTGCTACTAAAAAATCAGTAAACAAAATTTCTCTTCTCTGCGTATCATTTTTTGAACAAAGAATCCGTAACATAAAAGATCAAATGTCCACTCCATTCTTTCTGATTTTTATGCTAAAAACCCGATTCTAATTCTATACATTCTTTCTGATTATTATGCCATTACTTAATGTAACAAAGGATGAAGTAGATACATGCATCAAAATATCCTTGTTTAGTTTATGAAAAAGTTCTTACCAGTTTTGCAATGAGAACATCAGCATCGCTTTCAAATGATACAGCCACTTCATCCAAAATTGGAGCGAGACTCTTGCAGTGGCCACACCAAGGTGCATAGAACTCTAACAACACTGAGCAGACCAAACGAATAATAATTTAGGAGAGCACAATTATTGTTAATAGTCAAACCCACGGGAAATAAGCTGATGACTGCTCCCTCTTTCTCCTACTACGTATAATTTTTACTCTAAGTTCCACAATCAGTTAATTTATGGCATCCAACTCTTCATCACAACCTTACACACTAGTAAACAATGCAAGTAAATACCAAAGAGGCAGCACGAAATGGTGCAACAAAGAAACGACTCTTTCCCAACCAAGACATCGAATAAAGATTAAAACATTGACAGACACGCACCGTTTTTTCCCGAGTTGTAAACCATATCCTGGAGGGTATCCCTAACAACCACCTTAACAGGTTCGTCATTGACTTCAGGGATGGGCTGTGACTTTACATGTGGCTTCAGTTTTCCATCCTGTAACAATGTGGAAAATAAGAGGAAAAACGTTAGTAAGCCTTTCCTTCAGTGCAGAATATTGTTCACAATTAACAACACTTTTATTCCAAAATATATCCAAGAAAAAGAAGAGGATGCATCACCTTGTAATCCTTCAAATAAGCAGCAATGGCATCAGGTTCCACATGGTCCTTAACATACTTCTGTTCCTCAGTGTCCATTATGATGATCACAGGTGCCTGTTCCGGCTTCAGTCCGAAGTACTGCAATTCCAAATAAAACGAATGTTCAACATGCCTTTTTATGTGATCATGGATAAAATGAAAGCTAATCAGATAGTTGAAAATTCTAACCAACCTCAAAAGCACCTTGACCAGCCTCAACATCACCCAAGAGAAAGCTCACCCCATCCCCTTTGTAAAGCACAGCAACATCGTTGTACTTGGACTTAAAAGCATCAAAATCAGAGCTAAAGTTCACAAATAGCAATGCCTGTAGATTTGCAAATGTCAAAATAACCAATCAATACCTTAATTTGAAGTTAATTGTCAAATATTAGTAAATGAAAACAAAATAATACAGGTACCAAATTGTAACTGTAAAATTCATGAGAAAATCCTAGAATTGCTTGACGTTGAAATATAAGGTCAAATTGAAGCATTACAGCTCGCAGAATCAAGTACCTTGGCGTTGGTGCCTTCAAAGAACTTGTTAACATAAGGATGGTTATTTGGGTCATTGTCAAAAATAGTAACAATAGGAATACTAGATTCTGAAATGAACTTCTCCATTGCATTGACTTCAAAGTCCTGCAAGTATAATCATACGGCCAATTAAAAGATGATACTATAGACAAGAGTTGAGCCTCATAACCATAATACAATGAGTATCAAAGACAAAATTATACACAGATAACTGTAATACCTCAAAATCAACAAAGAGTTCATCAAATGGCTTTAGAAGACGAAGAGTGGGCTTGTTGACTGGTCCACCCCGAGGGAGGTGTTTAGCATCAACAGTGTGAGCAAAATCGACCTCGCCTCGCAGTTTTTCAGCTAGTGTTAAATAGTTCTCGAATTTCTCTCCGGAGGGGTCTGGAAATATACCAACCTAAAGAAACATGAACAGATTTTAGACAGCAAGAAGCTATGGCATGCTGAGAATAAATTTCCATAATGATGAGGAAACAATCAAAAGTATCACCACTTACAACAAAGATACTTTTCTCATCAATAAGGTTTGTGGCATCCTCCTTCGACTTGATTTCAGCAGATGCAGGACCCACTTGTTTCTTCAAATAGGATACAATACCGGCTGCTTCACGAGGACCGTTATATTCTTGAACTTTCTTTCCTCCATCCCGCAAGATCTTAATAGTTGGGAAACCCTGGATCTCGTACTGTTTTGAAAGTTCTCTATTGGCTTCATCACTTGCATCATACTTAGCTAGAACAATTGGAGGGTCATGACTACTCAGCTCTGACGCAGCTTTTTCATACTGGAAAGAAACATAATTTATCAAAAATCAGTTGCATAGGTTGAAAATGCCAAGAAAAACATAATGACGGAGAAAAATGATCTTCCTTCCTTTATTAAGCACTTTATAGAAGAAAGTAGTACCTCAGGAGCAAGATTCTTACAGTGTCCACACCTGTAATTGCAAGTATATTAACAGTTATTCATAAAGTCAAAGTTTTTCATGTCAAAGAATAACTAAATAAGCATTTCGACAACAATTTAAAACCATGGGAATTGATACCATGTTAATACAACCATCTCAAGCATGTCATCAACATAGACTCACTATCTCTTTCATGGGTTCATGTCTACTATTTATTGCAATTTTAGTGAACTTTTACATATAAAATTATGCTCCAAGTCGAAACTATTAGGTTCAGATGAACCTGGTACCATAACATTGGATCCACCACTACACATAACAAGACTATTTGGCTTAAAGAATCACTTATTAACACAGATCACTGGAGCCTCTTGACAAAAATACAAATACATACACAAAAATACAAAAATAGATTTTACATTCCAATTAACCAATCAGATCAACAAGCAAACGTTTTCCTATGATAGTCACAGAAATGAAAAACCATTAACTTGCAGTAATACAGAACACAAACAAATCAAGATTGCTTTCTTTTTCTTCTTAAAATTCTGGATATAGAGATTCTAAAACCAAAAAACAAGCAGCAAATATTAATAAAAAAAGAAGCTTTTTACAGAAAAACTTCATAACCCAGAACTCTTCAAGCAAATCCAGATTCTAGAACAAAAAGAAAGCAGCAAACATGAATTAAAAGAACAAGCTTTTTACAAAAAAAAGCCTTAAAACCTCAATCAATCCACAAATCCAAATACATCCATCAATAAAAGGATCCTTGATAAACCCTTTCAGGAAAATTCAAGTCAATGAGTAAATCAAAATTACAGCAAATCAAATAAAAAAGAACCAAGCTTTTTACAAAAAAAAAAAACCTTTAACCCCAAGAAAACACCCAATCATGAAATCCCTCAACTACTCAAAAGATTCAGAAAACAAAAAAAATCAGAAACAAAACCCCTTTACAGAACAAAACCTTAAACCCCCCAAAAGAAAAAGAACCAGTCATTGATTCTCTTCTGCACATACAGTTTCTAAAACCAGATAAACCAGCAAAAAGATAAAACTTAAAAAAAAAAAAAAGGAACAGCAAAGTAGAGCAAAAGGGGTCCTTGATAAACCCTTTAAGACAAATTAACATCAAGAGCTGATCTTGATGCATTCCTCACACAGCTTGTGAAAACCAAAAAATTCAGCAAAAATTCACCAAAATAACGAAAGAACAGATCAAAAACAAAACCCCTTTCATCCAATCATTCATTACATTCTGCACATACAGATTCAAGAACCAAAAATAAAAACAGCAAAAAAATGAACTTTCTTCAAGAAAAAAAAAACAGCAGATTACTAACCAAGGTGCATAGAATTCAAGAACAATGAAGTTGTGCTTAGCAACAGTTTCAGTGAGGTTAGTATGGTCCAAAGTCAACACATATTCCTTCTCCTCAGCAAAAACACCACAAACTGCAAGAACAACAAGAGCTGAAACAATTACCAAAATGCCACTCTTTGCCATATTTGTCTGAACACAAAATGTTTTTGATTCATTCCTCCAACATTTTTTTTATATATATTTATAAAGAAAAAGTTTAGAGTGCCATGTCATCATGTAAATATTACGTGTAAAGTGGGGATTGGCTATAAATATGTGTCAATACGTGTAGGAGTTTTGAAAAATATTTGAGGAAATTTTTGTTTTTTGTTTTTTTGCCTTAAAAATCACATGTTTAAAGTATGGATACATTTTGGTACTAATTTTAGGAGAAAATTATAAAATCAATACTTATGTTAGAGGATAGATTTAAAATATTCCCCTAAGTATGCATTGAATAGTTTTGGTCCCTTAATTTGTCAGAAGCTAGTATTTATAGTCTTAGAGAAAATATTTATGGAATTCTATCCATTAAAAATTAGTGACAACTAAATTTGAAGGTAATTTTTTTTTTTTTTGTAATTTTATGATATTTTTTATTTATTTCTAATACGTCTTTTTGAGGTATTATTTTTGTTATATTTTATATTTCTTCTATCTCAATTATGGAGTCTGTTCTTATAATTAGAAAGAATTAACTTTAAAATATTATTTCAACATTAATGAAATAGTTGTAGTTACACAAATGGTAAAGAAAAGTTCGAACCACAAATTTAAAAAGTTTTTATTTTTTAAATATTATTTGTGCTAAATCTAACGGTATCACATAGGCTTGTACATAGAGTCAAGCCAGCTTGAAAATCGGCTCGGCTCAATCAAAGTGTAGGCTAGTTAAGCCCGCTCGATTTAGCACTATTGGCTCGTTTTGTTACTTAGAACCTGTTTGACATTGCTGCAAAAAAACTGCTGATTTTTAGAAGTGTTTTTCAAAAAAAAAAAAAACGATTTGTGTTTGGCAAATTCATTTGAAAAGTACTTTTGATAATCAATTTGTGTTCGGCTAATTTTCTTTAAAAAATGTTTTTGAGAGTCAAATTACGAAAAATAGCAAGTATCAATGTGTTGTTAATATTAAGATTATTTTATAGAGAGTTTAAACATCTAATACATAAACTTTAATTATATTTTAAATTTAATTATTTAAAATGTACATATTCAAATTTTCAATCAATATTGTACATTGATAAATTTTGTTAAAAAATACTGAAAAGAGAAATTTTTTTGTTATTTGTTACCTATTTTTTTGGATTCAATCTTAGCTATTATCATTTTTTTGTTATACTACTCTAAAGTATTAAAAATAAAAATAAAAATAAAAATAAAAATAAAATAATAAGTAAATTAAGAAAAGATAATTTTGTTATTTGTTACTTTTTTGGGAGGGTCTATGTCACGCCTCGAGCCTACACCTTAAGCGGGACTGACACTTGAGAATCATTGTTGACCCCAAGCGAACCCTTGGTCTGACTTACTTACTCAGTGGAAGACTTACTCATGATATAAATACTTTAAAAAGTAAACTGAACTGCTCAATAATAAACTTAGAATGTATTAAAATAAAAGTCCCTAGCCAAAGTGGCAACTCAAGTCTCAATCATCAAAACAAGAAATAAAAAGACTCAAGAACTAACATCACTAACTGTCTATGAAACCTCTAAACAACTGAGATGGATGTCGCGACAAGACCCACGACATCCTAATGAACAAAAATATTGAAAGCAATAAAAAGGGAATCCTTCGGAAAGCAAGGAGGCTCACCACAAGACTCTAAATGCTCAACTGGATCAATAAAGCGTTGGATGCTGATCTTGGTTACATGTATCTGCATCATAAAAAGATTCAGGTCAAATGACATAATTACATTGAATGTACGAGCATGCGAGAGGAATTCTAAAATAAGACATAAACTTGAAAGGACTGAAGAACAAACCTGGTCTCAACTGAACTCAACTGAACTCAACTGAACTCATTTCAATAAAGCAGTATAAACAAGTGCAATATAAAGAAAAGCTTTTTAAAACATGGATAACAACTCTGTGTATTTAGAAATACAATAGTAACTCTGATGTGTATGCAAAGATACAATATAACTCTGAAATGTATATAAAAATACAAAATAATACTATTGTGGGAGTTTCTCTGACCGACAATCATCACCTAAGAGCTATTGTGATGATACAACGTTTTACCTCACGCTGCCAGGGCCGTCCTATACCTTGCCGAGGGAATAGAACCTGACTACTAAATGGATCCACTAATCTATGCTAAAAAGCACTAAGGAATCATCTAAAAAGTATGGGGGCTAGGAGTTGTCTGAACTGTAACGACCTGATTCCGTCATTAGGGAAAAGTCAATGAAGAAAGAATTGGGGCCAGAAAACTTTTTCGTAGTAACTTGGAATTTCCCAACCTAGTCCAAATTTGGATGAAATCGAAGTCATTAAGGTGTAGGGAAATCTGGTAATTAATGAGAGATCTAATTATGATTTGGACCACATGAGTAGATAGCTAAAACGTTAAGGAACCTGTACGACTTTACAGAATCGAATTTGGGCGAGTAGAACTCCCGAAATGATCTTAGCGTGAATAGGTAACATTATGTCTCTGTGTAGGCCGCCAGAGCGGGGCCGCTGTAGCGGGATGGGTCCGATGTGGCGGACCAGACACAACTTAAAGTCGTTAATAAACCCCTAAATGACCTTATTTGACACTTTTCGATTCTTAGAGCTAAGGAGACGACCCCAGGCGACTTCTTGACCATTTTTCACCATTCGTGAGACTAAAGGTAAGGTTTTAACTCCCTGAATCCATTTTTTGATCCGTAGAACGTAATCTAGTGGGTCATTATCGATGGGGGAGGGTTTTGATCTAGAATTTATGGTGGAAAAAACCCTAAATTGGGTATTCGAATCTTGGGTTTGGTCTAGGGTTGTTGGGTTTGTTATAATCCGGATAATTAGACCTTTGATTGTTGATCCTTGCATATAAATTGTTGTTTGTAGACCTAGAACAAGCGGAATGAATCCAAAAAGAGAAGATTCAAGTGCCTTAGGGGATTCAAGATTGGATTCGAGGTAGGTGATGGTTGTGATTCTATAATTGTGTGATGTATGTTTGTTCTTGCTTCATTATGATAAATGTATGTATGCAAATGTTGCATTGTTGATCACACTTGTTGTAAATGGGGATAATTGAATAATTGTATGCCATGAATCACCTCTTGTTGTATGATTGTGAGAATTTACATTATGATTGTGATTGTGATTTGTTGAATGAGCGGGTGTCACAATCCGACACACTAACTGGGATCGGTTGCAATGTTTCGGCATAAATATGGGATCGGCTGCCACATTCCGCATAACTAACTTGGATCGAATTGCCACGTTCATGCATAAATATGGGATCGGATTGCCACGTTCCGGCATGCTAATTGTTTGGGTTCCATGAGAGGACCATTGAATTGGGTTCCATGAGAGGACCATTGAATTGTGTTGTGTATCTACTTGTGATGAGTTCGTTCATATCTAATGATGATTTATATTGGAAGACGGTATGTTAATCTAAATTGATATAATTGTGATATGTGAGAATCATGAAGTTGTTCATTGTTAGTATATGTTGATGATATTGTATATGTTCGATATGTGTATGTGATTTTATTATTGTATTGACTAATGTATGTTACACTTAGTGGGATAGTCACGTGATCCTACCAGTACACGGTGGTTGTGTACTGATACTGCACTTGCTCTTATTTTTGTTGAGTACAGGGCATCTTCCGGCGGCTATTGACAGACCTCGTTTAAAAGATCAGTGATTGTCGATTCGAATTCAAGGGTGAGCCAGTACTTCTGGGCTGCCTTGAGTCCTCTTTTTGTCTAGTCCATCATATTCGGACTTAGACTAGTTCTTTAGATGATTTTCTCGTTTAGACTTATGAATCTTGTTAGAGTTTTGGTACATTGACTTTCATGTTCTAGGGGTTGAATTTCCGCATTAGTTTAGTTAATTAATTTGTTTCCGTAACTTAATTGCCTTAGTTTTGGTTTAGTTGCTTAGTTTGGGTTGTGGTAGTGGTTCTCCTACCAGATGGTTAGTGTGGGTGCCAATCACGACGGTCTAGGTCGTGACATGAACTCTCCCCCATATCGGTGCTTAATACTACTCCCAAAATATACTAGCTCAATATGTTTAAAAACATAACTATATGATTTGAAATAATTGCTCAAAACTTAGCTCAAGGAACTCTAGGAACTCTTGGAAATCAAAGTTTCCTCTCTTGCTTAATTGTGAAAGCATTTTCTCTTTACTGAAAAACTAGCTCAAAGGCTCTTTTGGAAATCAAAGTTTCCTCTCTTGTTTTAAATGTGAAAACATTTTAAACTCTTTGGGAATACATAGTCCCATATACTCTTTGAAGAAATGAACTTCAACTCTTACTCTTTACTCAACTCAAAACTCAAGTCTTAAAACAAAGTTAAAACGTTTGAAAAAGACTTTTGGAACACTTTATGAACTTCTCTTGACTTGGCTCTTAACTTCTCTTGACTTGACTCTTAACTTTCCTTGATTTGAATTATGGGTTCAAGGATGGTGATTTGTGATATGAAGGATCTCATGATGTTTAGGAGTGTTTTTAGATAGTTAAACATGAGAAACGATCAAGAAATCACTGTCTGGAAGCAAGTTCGCAATGCGGAGATGCATTTAATTATTTGGTCACGAAAATAAATTTTGAGGCAGAACGGTCTGTGACCACTCCACGACGCGGAGAATTTTTTTGTCAATTCTTAGGAACAGGTCCGCGATGCGGACCTGGTACCTAGATTTGCCCGACTTGTTCCTTCTTTGTTTTCTAACCCCAATTTCCTTAAACTCGATTCTTTTTCTCAATTTCCCTTTAGATTCAGATAACCAGTATGTATACACAAGAATCTAACTCAAACAACTCAAGGAAACAAAATTATAACCTCAAGGAACTCCTCAATTTCAACTAACTTAAGAACGAAGGCCAATTTCACGAACACCATTCAAGATTTTTCAACTTTCAACTTTCTAGAATGAATTTCGCTGAAATAAACATGGTTGGTGCGTGGGTAAACGAACCCAACGCTATGAAAGCCTCACATACCTCGTAGGGATCCCCCCTTGACGAAATCCACGATCTTAGCTTCAAGAACTTGATGATTCTGTGTCTCTTCTCCTCTTTTTTTCTCTTCTCTCAAAACCCTAACTCTAATTTCAAAAGCGTAAACTGAATCTAATCAGTTTAGACCTCAACTTAATTACTTAAAACGAAATTAATTAATTGGGTAGTGAAAAGACCCCAATACCCTTTTAAAATCCGGTTTTGACTTTCCTTATCTCGACAGCCCAACTTCAAATAGACATATCTCACTCATACAAACTCGAAACTGAGCAAACTCGGTGACATTGGAAAGATAATTCAAAGATATTTCCTACGTCATCTTGTAGCATACCTAATTAATCCTGAGCTAGGAGTTATGGTCATTTGAAGCTGACCCAAAACTCAATCTTAACTTAACTTTGTCAAATTTCCAGATTTTCATTATTTCCACAAATCACTCTTTCTAATTCTAGCTCTTTCTAGTTGCGGGATGTTACAGTCTAAATCTTTAATTATTATTTTTTCTCTTTTTTAATCCTATAAAAATTTCGTTGTTAGTTTTAATTCTAATTTTGTAAAATAATACATAAAGTAATATATACAATATAATATACAAATAATAATATAAAACATAAATAAAATAAAAAATTTATTATATAAAATAATAAATAATTTTTTTGAATAAAAATCAACCAAACATATGAGATATATTAATTAATTAACGGAAAAAGGACAATTATACCCCCGAACTATCGTAAATGGTATCTAAATACCCTTTGTTATACTTTTAGGACTCTCATGTCCTTGCTGTCCAAAATTTGGAACGTATGTACCCTTAATACTAACGGGGGGACACGTGTCTCAATCTAAAATGCCTATCCAAAATTTATTAAATTTTGACCCATAATTTTGAAGACCCACCCAAAATAATTTTAAAACCCACCCAAATAAGATAATACCAGCCCCAAATTATAACCCAAAACACTTCTCCATCTTTTGTAGATTTCTCCAATTTCTCAAAGAACTTCTGGCAAAGTTCTTCATTTTTCAAGCTTCAATTTCCTTCCCCACCAAAACACTAGAACACCCCGTTCGCATTCCCAAACTCCATCAGCACCGAGCAACTTTCACTCGTCCTTTTGCCGCCGTCAAAGCATCGAAGGAGGTAGTCCTGCTGCCGTCGTCGTCGCCGCCTTGATAGAGCAACAACAAATGCTCCAGTTCTGGATGAGGTGAAAACGGAATTTGACGTAATACTCAATGATTTTTTCAAGTAATGCTAAAATTTTGTATCTCGCACCGAGCAACTTTCGCTCGTCCTTTTGCCGCCGTCAAAGCATCGGAGGAGGTAGTCCTGCTGCCGTCGTCGTCGCCGCCCTGATAGAGCAACAACAAATGCTCCAGTTCTGGATGAGGTGAAAACGGAATTTGACGTAATACTCAATGATTTTTTCAAGTAATGCTAAAATTTTGTATCTTGCACTTTTCAACTTATCGGGAGAGGCAACGATTTAGGCGATGAGTGGATACTCGAACTTCACACTACTGAAACTTCCACTTGATACTCAAACCAATGATTACTTCTGCAAAAACAATAATCGGAAGAAAAACATCACTAAAATGCTAAAATACAATTGCAAATGTGTCATGAAAAGCCAAGAAAAAGAGAGGCATTGAAGAGGCAATGCTTTTCATTAAAGAAGATGAAATTGGAAAAAATTTCACTGAAGAAGAAGTGATTAATAGATGAAAGAGGCAATGGCTGCTGTTGCCTTTTTCTTTTTATTTTATTTTATTTTTCATTTGGGTTAGTTGGTGGGTTATAATTTTTCGTTTTGGTTAGTCAGTGGGTTATAATTTGGGTCGGGTGTTTAAATTATTCGGGTCATGGGTTTTTTATTTTTGGGTTAAAAATTGAATAATTTTAGGTGGGTCATTGAGATGATGTCACGTGTCTCGCCGTCTATCATAAGGGTATATACATTTCAAATTTTGGACGGCAAGGACATGAGAGTCCTAAAAGTATAACGGAGGATATTTAGATACCATTTACGATAGTTTGGGGGGGTATATTTGTCCTTTTTCCCATTAATTAATAAGGGATATATTGATAAATATGTATATATGTAAGAGATATTTTAGTCTTAAGATTTTCTATTTCTGCTTCTGCTATTTTTAAAAGGCAGAGATTTTTAGCTTATTCTCAACGGCAAAAAAACTGCTTCTGCTTTCATTTAAAAGCAGTTTTAAGAATTTGCCAAACACTTAATTTCTCAAAATAAGTGTTTTTTTCTCAAAAAAAGCACTTCTGGCCTCCCAACATCAATGTCAAATAGGTTAGCATTGTTGCTAAAAACTACTTATTTTTAAAAGTGCTTTTGTAAAATAATTTTTCAAAAAAGTGTTTTACAAAAAAAAAATGTGTTTGACAAATTCATTTGAAAAATGCTTATTAAAAGCAATTTGTGCTTGACTAATTTTTTTTTTTAAAAAAAGTGCTTTTGCGTGTCAAATTATGAAAAATGGCAAGTATCAATGTGCTTTTAATATTAAGATTATTTATTTATTTTTTAGGAAAAATTACAGAAATCCCACTTGTTAGTTTACTTATTACCATTATCCCCTATAAGTTTTACAAATTTCCAAAATCCCTCATTTTCGCGCATCAGATTAGGGTATATCACACATTAGATTAATGTATTAACGCTTATATTATTGTATCTCGCGCATCAGATTAGTGTATAATGTATAAAATGTAATGTATCTTACTTAACGATTAATGTATCTCGCGCATCAGATTAATGTATCAACGCTTATATTATTGTATCCATTTGAGGGATTTCTGTAATTATAAACTTCTAAGAGATAAATTGTAATTTTACCTTAAAAGTACGTGATTTCTGTAATTTGCCCTATTTTTTTGCTTCAAAGACCCATTGGGTCGAACATTTTATAATAAAAAATTGATAGTGTATGTGGGCTGCTAGCTAGTGAGCCCACTTAAACAAAAAGCCTAAAAACACAAGCTAATCAAAATGGAAAAGTAAAGTAAGCAGTCACTGTAATAAACAAAAATGGGGAAAAAGTTGTTCTTCCAAATGATCGAACCTCCTGCACTTTCGATGCCTCAACTCCGCTCACTACTTCGGTTCATCTCATGAAGACAAGGAAAGACAAGGTATGCTCCTAATCCAATCTTGAATCGTTGTTATTTTTGTTTGTATTAGTGGATCTGCAGCTGACTTGTAGATCGAAGACTTGTCACTTATGATCATCTTTTCTCGAGTATAAGTTCAAGTGGGATGAATCCAATCAAGGGATTAATACTACCACCTGTTCTTATACTAGGGCAAAGTTAACTGATTTTACTGATTATTGGGAGGCTTATGATAGAGATCGTTTAGTTGTCTGCAGCTTAAAGAACATCTCTGCTTTAATATAGTGAAATTAAAACAAAGGGGAAAACAGTGCGTGTACCTTTTAGTCTTGGTTTTATGCCACATGATACACCTCCAAGCTCTCATCGGGTGCGTGGTATATTGACCAATCAAAATTATTTCATACTATACAAGGACTGTAGCATATTGTTATTCTGACTTGTTTTAAAATTCACTATCTGACATGTATATTATATCAGCAACTTAGCAACCTGAAGCATTTGTTTGTCTGATTCTCATGTTTGGTGTATTCTGCTTATCCATGGTGATTATGTTCTTTCCTATGTTTGGGACCTCCTGGTAAGTTGTAAATTCATAATTACCTGCAAAATCAAAAATCAGGTTAGTAAAATAATCAGCAAGAGTATTTCCCTCCTTTAAAGAGTGTTGTACTCTTACTGTTAGTAAATCTCTCATTCTATTAATAGAACTGATCTCCAAGACCGCATTCCATGGTGTATCCCATACACCATTTAGCATATGTACTCTTGCCAATGAGTCAGTTTCTACTATAATATGAGTATAATTCTTCTCACAACAATATATCAAACCCTCTCTAATGGCCACAACTTCAGCAGTTAAATTGGTAGTATCTGGAATCTTCACTCCTTTTGCACCAACTAAATCACCATTATTGTCTCTAATACAAAAAGCTATAGCACTAGGCCCTGAATTACCCTTTGATGCTCCATCAGTGTTAACCTTCCACCAACCTTCATTAGGAGGGTACCACCTTACACACCTACTTTTAAAACATGGCCTGAAGTCATCCAACAATGCCACCATTAGAGGCCAGGTAGTAGGAATATCCTTGTATCCAAATCTACACATCATGAACTTTTGCACCATGTTATTAACATCCCATATAACTTTGCTGACAGAGTATGACCCACCATGAATGACAGTGTTCCTCCTTTTCCACAAGAACCATAATATAATATTAGAAATAACTTGAAACACTAATTTCTGCCTAGTATTACCAGTAGTATCCCACCACAACTTCATTGTCTGCTTAATCTGAATGAAAGAACCAATGATACCAGCTGCAGATGTATAATGCCTCCAAACTCTGTTGACAACCTCTCCTTTTATAAATAAATGCTCCAAAGTTTCTCTCCTAGGCACACTGCAACATGTACATAATTGGGAGATATTGGGATTCCAATTAGTCATTATAGTAGCTACATGGACTTTAATACAAAAATTTTAATTACATTTTTAATTTAATTAATTAAAATGTACATATTCAAATTTTCAATCAATATTATACATAGATAAATATTGTTGAAAAATATTGAAAAGAGGAAACTTTTTGTTATTTGTAATCTATTCTTTTGGATTCAATCTTAGCTATTATCCTTTTTTTGTTATAATACTCTAAGTTTTAAAAAATTAAAATTAAAATAAAATTATACATAAATTAAGAAAATAAAAATATGTTATTAATTACTTTTTTGAGAGGGTCTATATCTTTAATTTTAATTTTTTCTCTTTTTTTAATCCTGCAAAAATGTTCTTGTTATTTTTATTTATAATTCTATATAATAATACGTAAAATAATATATACAATATAAAATATAAATAATAATACTATATAAACATAAATAAAATTAAAAATTTATTATATAAAAATAAAAAATAAAGTTTCTGAATGAAAATTAACCGAACTTATGAGATATGTTAATTAATTAATAAGCGGTATAAATATGTATGTATGTAAGGGATATTTTAGTCGTAAAAAATAATTTTCTGCTTTTGCTATTTTTAAATAGTAGAAATTGTTAGTTTCTTTCCAACAATAGAAAAATTATTTCGGCTTCCATTTAAACACATTTTTTAAGGATTTGCCGAACACTTAATTTTTCAAAAAAGTGTTTTTTCTCAAAAAAAAACAAACTTTTGACCTTCCAACAACAATGTCAAACAGTTAATATATTTATGTGTGTTATGAAATGTAATTAATATTTAAGATTTTAATAGTCAAACTAAATAAAATGGCACTGTAAATATTTTTCGAATTTGTTGTTGCTTTAGTTTTATTTTTTGACCGAAAGTTCTATTATATGTTTAATATCAAATTAACGTCATTAAAATTATGTAAAATGAAGGGGTGTATATAATTGGGTTAATTTGGGGTTTTCAAATATCAAACCAAATAATTTGTGTCAAATTTATAAACCAAATCAAATTAATAAAATTCGAGTTTTTTGGGTTTTTCAACCTTGAGTTTTTTCGGGTTGGTTCGGGTTTTATAAATACCAAACCAAACTATTTGTGTCTAATTTTTAAATTTTTAAATCAAAACCAAACTAATAAACCTCGAATTTTATGGGGTTTTTGGATTTTTCTAATAAAGTATTTGTTATTTCCTGTATTCAGGTTAGTCAAAAATACAGAAATAGAAAAAAAAGATGAAATAGACAGAATGTTTTTAATCCGAGTCCACATAAACCACTATGCTTCCTTAAAAAATTTAATCCCCTCACTGTACCCGATGTTGCAGATTAATTCCTCCCAAGATAAAATGGATTAACCTGTTACAGAAGTAGCGGTACCTCAAACTTCAATAACTTTAGCGAACGCAAGAACAACAACAAGAGCACACACAAACTCAGTCGATCGACAATTTTGTTTGTGTAAGAAAATACATGCAAAGAGGAAAAAATTTCAGTGTTGAAAAATGGAAAAAACATCTCTATTTATAGCCATTTACATCAAGGAATGCGTCTGTTCAGACAATTCTGTTCAGACCCGTTTTTTCCAGAACGTTGTGTCTTTTGGAAAAAATAACAACTTTTCAGAAGGAACATGTCCCTTCAGAACGTTATTACCGTTGCACATGAATTTCAAATAAATTCCATTGCGCCAAATTAATTTTGTTATTTAACTAACATTCTGAATTAATTTATAAGAGAAAAGAAATGAATTAACAAGATTGATTAAATAAATTTTGTCACATCATTTGCCAAATACAAATCCAAAGCCAAAGTTGAGGCCGAGGCCGAGCGAGCGACGACGACGGCGCGAGGGGGCACTTTCTTCTTAACCCTTTAAGAAATAAAGGAAGTGTTTCCTAATATAAGGACAACAATTTTCCTTTCTTCTACCAATATGGTAAAAATGTTTTTTCATTTGCACTTTGCATTGACTTTTCATTTTTCCTCCAAAATTGGTTCCCACACTTTCGTTGGTTCTTCATATTTCCATTTCCTCTTTTTATTTCCATTCACACCTTGCTAAACCCAACAATCCCCACATGAATGGGGAATGACTATAGTTAAAACATATGCATGAAAAACTTGTGTGTCTTGTAAGTAAGGGTTAATCGCATCTGGAGAAGTAGGTTTCCCTTTAAACTTTCCGTAGTGAACATATATCAGATATACTCGGTCAATCAGTAGATTTGATATCTTTAAACCGCCGAGCTTTGGTGTATACCTAGACAACATAAGTCACACAATCAACCCTTGAACTGTTTTTGGTTCTTATTGTTTTGTTCGTTTCAGTCATGAACACATCTCGGTTAATAGGTGCTTAGAGAATTGGCCTTACCGGATTCTCCTTGAAGCGGCTTACACTTCACACTTACATAGGTGGTTTCTAATTGTGTTATTCCGTAGATACACTATTTGATATACCCTGTATCAAACTTAGAAACCATTAAAAAGTCCTTATGCCTTTATCCTGGTTACTGAACATTGTCTCATCAAGAGAATGGACCATAAAATAAGTTTTGACAATGTTGAACCGTCATCGATGACTTTGTTTGATCTCCTCGAACCTAGATCTTGGGATCTCCAGTCTTCTAGGTAGAGTAACCTCCACAATGACTTGTTCTCGGCCATCCCATTCCCGTCGATGATCTCTCAACTCGCCCTCTAGTTAGACCTTTTGTAAGTGGATCCGACACATTATCCTTTGACTTTACATAGTCAATTGTGATCATTTCACTAGAGAGTAGTTGTCTAACAGAGTTATCTCATCGTCTTATGTGACGAGACTTCCCGTTATACATAAAGCTTCCAGCCCTTCCTATTGCAGCTTGACTATCGCAGTGTATGCATATAGGGGCTATTGGTTTGGGCCAAAATGGAATATCTTCTAAGAAATTCCGGAGCCATTCAACTTCTTCACCTGCCTTGTCTAAGGCGATGAATTCAGACTCCATTGTAGAGCGAGCTATACATGTTTGTTTGGATGATTTCCAAGATATTGCTCCTCCACCAATAGTGAAAACATATCCACTCGTGAATTTCGTTTCAATTGACTCAGTAATCCAATTTGCATCACTATATCCTTCAAGAACTGTTGGATATTTGTTGTAATGCAAAGCATAGTTTTAAGTGTCTTCTAAGTACCCCAAAACTTTCTTCATTGCTAACCAATTATTTTGATTGGGATTACTTGTGTATCGACTCAGTTTACTTATAGCGCAGGCTATGTCTGGTCGTGTACAATTCATGACATACATCAAACTTCCCAATACTCTGGTGTAATCTAATTGATACTGACTTTCACCTTTATTCATAGCAAGATTAAGGTTCACATCAATTGGGGTCTTTGCCTTTTTGAAATTCAAATACGTGAACTTTTCAAGTACCTTTTGAATATAATGAGATTGAGACAATGCTAGACCGTTAGGAGTTTTGTGAATCTTTATTCCCAATATCAAATCGGCTACTCCTAGATCTTTCATATCAAACTTACTAGCAAACATACGCTTAGTAGCTTTTATATTGGCAATTCCCTTGCTCATTATCATCATGTCATCCACATATAGGCATACAATGACTTCCTGATCCGTAGTGTCTTTAATGTAAACACATTTATCACACTCATTGATCTTAAATTCATTTGACAACATGGTTTGATCAAACTTTGCATGCCTTTATTTCGGTGCTTGTTTTAGTCCATAAAGTGACTTAACAAGTTTGCATAATTTCATTTCTTTGCCGAGAACTACGAAGCCCTCAGGCTGTTCCATGTAGATCTCTTCCTCCAGCTCTCCATTTAAGAAGACAGTTTTCACATCCATTTGATGGATTTCAAGACCGTATACTACAGCTAGGGCAATTAACATCCGAATTGATGTAATCCTAGTCACTGGCGAGTATGTGTCAAAATAATCAAGACCTTCTCTCTATCTAAAGCCTTTGACAACAAGTCTTGCTTTATATTTGTCAATAGTTCCATCATCTTTCATCTTCCTTTTAAAGATCCATTTTGAACCCAAAGGTTTGTTTCTTGGAGGAAGATCAACCAACTCCCAGGTATGATTGCTTAAGATTGATTCAATCTCACTATTGACAGCCTCCTTCCAAGAGGTTGAGTCGCTAGACAACATCGCTTCCTTGAATGTTTGAGGCTCACTTTCTAGAAGGAATGTTACAAAATCAGATCCAAATGAAGTAGCTGTCCTTTGACGTTTACTACGCCTTGGACTCTCTTCATTAGTTTCATTCTCTTTTGGTTCTTCTCGAGGTTGTTTAGACCCCCCACTAGATGACTCAAGTCTAGTTTTATACGGATAGATATGTTCAAAAAATTTAGCATTATCTGATTCC
>JAJOOR010012280.1:0-25444 GCA_036250505.1 Solanum acaule
TGGGGAGTCCTCATAGTTTCGAGGATGAACCTACCTCGTACACTTATGTCATTATGTCTTTATGTTTTATGTCTTTAGACTTGTGTAAGGGTCGTGCCCCTAGTAATTATTATGTATGGGCTGTGTCCCTAAGTTGTTATGAAAGAGTTGTTATTCTAAATGTTATAGATGGTTTGAGACGTAGTGTCATAGACTCTCTCTTATTTTGTATAGTCTTCGATTGTAAAGAAAAGTTTTAAATTTTCCGCTATTTTCATATGCTTTAATGTTCATGATATGCTAAGGGCTTGTATAAGACCTCCGAGAGGTCAAGTACGCCGTGTTATGATTAGGGGGTGCTCTCGGGTCGTTACAATCAACAAGCCTGACAAGGAAGAACAACCCACACCTTAGTTCATTCACTCTTTCGAGCTGAATATGTGCGATTGAGTTTAGGATTCACTCTCTCGAACTAAATCCAACTCAACCCAATACCCACAAATCATCAATCAATAATCTTAGTTCTAAAACCTCTCTCTCAAGCAAGCCAAGAACACAAAGGCATAGTTGCATTTGCAACTACAACTCATAAATTAACCCACAATTAATGATTAAAATCACTTCAAAATAGTATTTAAACTAGTAGTTAACAATACCAATAAACTAATTCAACCCATAATCACGTGATCACACCCCAAGAATTGGAGTTTTAGCCAAACATCATAAAAGGTAAACACGATTACAAAATCGATTATCCATCAACTACGTAAGTGAGATTTAGTCTTTACAATGCTCAATTTGGAGAATATTCGAAACCCACTTCTAAAATCTCCAAATTGAATCTCTAAGGTTCTTTAAAAACTAAGAAAAACTCCAGAGAAAACTATTCTAAGCTAAATTCGTATTGTCCACAATGTATCCCGATTAAAAACTCTTTAAATAAAATGTTCAAAATCTAATTTATAGTCGCCAAAAATAAGCCACAAGGGCCATTTGGCAAAGTAAGTCGGGCTCGCCAAACCACTCGGTGAACTGCCCTTTAACCTCTTCCATCGTCTTTTTGCCTTGGCCTTCAACATCTTCGAGTTCTGTAACTTTGGGCGATGTAACTCTGCTTCGCAGAACTGCTCGGCGATTCGCCGACTGCTCCTTTTTATCGCCGACTTGGTTTCTTCCCTCAGGGCTAGCACACTGGAACTTTAGGCGATCCATATAGCCACTCGGTGATTCGCCAAGTGCTCTTGGCGATCACCAGGCTTGCCTTTCTTCATTTCTTCAGTTTGTTTTGTTCCTTTTTGCTGGTTAGTGTCTTTGCTTTGTTCCTCAATCCATATCCCTGAAAATCAATGATTTAACATCAGTTTATAGTACAAATTAAGTATTTGAGGACACTAAATCTATATAAACAAAGCCCCAAATGAGTCCAAATCTCGGACTCATCAACACCCCTAACTTAAACTTTTGCTTGTTAAAACTCAAGTTCAACAATTCGAAAAGGATGTCTCAAATAGTGCTTCATAAGACTCAACATGAATGCACACAACAAGACTCAACTTACTCATTAATGATCAATTGTGCACTCAAAGATTCAAATTGTGACTCACCATTATCAAAGATGCTCAAGTTCACAATAATTTCTTCAAATGCAAGTTCAAGCTCAACAAAGGTACTGAAATGCCCTCACACAAAGATGATTCTTATTCACACAAAGTTCTTCAACAATTTATAGTTCCGGAATCACATATAACTCTCACACTCACAAAGACGAACACATGCATGACTTCACCCATAGGTTTGTCCTTATTTTCCAATCAACATTTGTTTCAGCTCACTCAAGAGCACAAAGGTCTTTCCAAGGCTTGTAACGGGATTGATTGTAAAGGTATAGTCATTTAGGCTCAGTGGTTGCTACCCTCATGAAATGTGTTTTGAACATCACTTTCTCCCTTTTCTTCAACATTTTGATCATGCTTATAATTCACCCCATTATTCACTTTAACATGGACTTTCGGATACCCCTTTTTTTTTTGCAATTTTCATCACTTATTTCACAACTTTTTCATTCTTTTTTTCTTTTTCTTTTCTTCTTTTTTTTTTTTATATGGATGGATTCAATCTTTTTCAAAACCATTGCTCAAAGGGAAATTTTTTCACACTACTCTATTTACCTTCTCTTTTCACCACACCCCCAACTTAGGCTTTTGGCCTAAGTTGGCTATTCAAACAAACCCCACTTCATGAGAGTTATGGGTGAATGGATAAAGAGGGATCACAATTTTTCAAGTTTCTTCCAAGAAAAGGGTAAGGCTCAAAGGGGTTCAAACAAGGTTCACACATCTCACAAGGTTGGCCACAAAAGAGGTATATTGTCAAAGTGTTTCACTCTTTAAAATTGTTGCCTAAGATCATTTCAAATGGTTGCATCACTTATTCAACCGAACCAATAGGGCATATTCTAGGTGTCATCACACAGAATATTAAAGGTAAGCTCATCACACAAGGCATTGGCACCAATATCAAATGAGACTCCACACTTTCTAGCTAGTGTGCAATGTTCAACACAAGAGACTTCATTTGATAACCAACTAGTCACAAGAGATGCATAAAGTCCACACATTGTCTATGCAACTTCATTTGGCCTCATCATAGTCGCACATTCCTTTAGTTCAATTAAGAGCACTATTCAAGTCATCGGTATTGATCATAACTGATACTCAAATTTGCACAAGAAAAACCACAATCATACACAAAAGAGGTGGCACAAATTTTTTAAAAATAGGTCAAAAAAAATTTCCATTCAAAACAAGGAGCCACCAACTCAAATATCCACAAGATAAGACCAAAACCAAATGAAAACACATATAAATCACAAAACCCAATATTCACAAACTAAAATGTAATCTCAAAAGGTAGGTATGGAAATACCTCACCCCAACCACAAAAGAAAAGCAGTTGTCCTCAAATGCAACTAAAAACACAATAATCAATAAAAACAACAGAGAGGGAGGTAAAGATGATCTTGTTTACTAAGTCACTCCATCTGTCGAGGCATTAGTGTCCGGGGTCATACTCTGGTATTGGGAATCAGTGCTCGGGGTAACATCAACACTGGAGCCTTCCATGGAAGTCTCTCTCAACGATGTATGAATGGCTGAATACACCATAGCCTCCTTAACCTCAGTCAGGCCCTCATATGTGGTCTCCTCCTGAACACCGAGTTGCTCCTCATCAGTCTCAGACTCGGACTTTGTCGCCACATCATCAACTCTAACCTCATCTCTGGTGGTAGCCGGAGGCATATCAGAATAGGTTGGAATATCTGTGTCCAGGTCATCAAGGATCTCCACGGTCAGAAAAATCATCGACATATTAGTGGACTTCAGCTTGTCCACATCCTTTCTCAACTCTGCAATTGCAGCCTTTAAGGTCATCACCTCATGAGTGGCTCCCTAACCACTCTCACACACCTCTATCATTGTCGTGAGGGCATCAATAGAATCTCTAAGAGGTGTCACAATAGTGGTGAGAGCTCTCCCAATCATCCTAGGGACTGTAGCCTCTAGCTTTGAGGCACGTTCATCAGTAGAATGGGTTAGGCGCCCCATCCGTAGCAGCATGGCCTGGGTGAGTAAAGGTCTGGAAGTAGTACTAGAGGCAGATCTAGGAGGCAGGGCAGCAGTAGAAGAACTCGGAGTCATAAAAGGGACTGAGCTAGAAATACCTGAAGGCTCAGAGGCCGGAGTAGGCAATACTGCCTCTACAGGTAGTGTCTCAATATCAACATCCGGGGATGCATCCACCGAGGCTGCCCTCTTCTTCTCAGCCTCATCCTTCAAGTACTCGGCCTCAATGCGTCGGATGTCAGTAGAGGAGGTGGGAATCACTTCCACATCCTTCTTCTCATCACGTGGCACCCAGGCTCGTCTGTACAATTCGATTATCAACCCTGGGAATATGAGAGATGTCTGGCGCTGCCTGGCCCTCATGACCATCTCCCCTCCAATGATCATACCCAAATTGAGGCTCTTCTATCAATGATAGAGCCAAGATAGGCCGCCTTCGTGTGGCAGAGGATAGACTCATTCTAGGACGGTATGATTGTGCTGCTATTAAACCCAAACCAGTACCTCGCCACCACATTCAGATCTTTCTTCTCTATGGGAACCTCGACCTCAATCCACCTAGGATTACCGTTAATAAGAAGAGGAGCCAACCAACGTTTCATGTCCTCCAATGCCGTTCTCTGGTAATTAGCTACGATGTTCTTAGTGCACTCCAATACGGCGTTTATGTCATCACTATCACACTTTACTTTTCTTCCCCTGACAATTACATAGTCTACTGTCTTGAAGGCATCAACCTTCCTCTTTCCCTATGGTATTAAGGCTCCATAGGCAGTGTAAAACTCCTGGAGCCAATTAAGAATGTAGGGCCCCGGGGTTCGGTAAAGATCTCAAACTTGTGGGACTTTAGGGTACGCCATATTTTTGGGTATCGGTCTATCACACCATTTATAGACAACCGCTTCTCCTCAATGATAGTCATCAGCCCCTTAGCCTTTAACCTGTTTAGGGACCGGGGAGGAGGAACCTGTGCAGGTGGTTCTGGGACCACAGCCTGAGCTGGAATTCAGTGAGGAGGAGTGGTCTGAGGCACCCGGATCCTAGAAGGATCATGCATCCTCTTGGAGCGCATTTCAACTCTCTGGGCCAATAGCAGTTGATCATCCTTAGGCTCAGTGATGACAGCCTAAGAATCCTAGTGTTCCCTCTCACTTTCAGAGGTGGTGAGATGAGTCGCATAAACTCCCTCACTATCGGAGCTGACCTTTGGTGATCAGTTGCGGGCGCCTTGCCCTTGCCTTTGCCTTTCCCGCCAGTGGTAGGAAGTTTAGTCGCCTTTTCTTTGGATGTCGTTGCATCCTCATTGATGACGATTCCCTTTGCTTGTTTGTGTGGCGGCATGTCTCGTCCTAGTACTTTGGATCTAGCCATATCTACAAAACACATCAAAAAGAGTTAGAAATAATTTAAAAAATTTGTAGAATTCAAGTTGCAGAAAGACTCGCTGAACTAATTGGCGAGTCGCCGAGTCACTTTGGTGAGCTAGATCGGGCTCGCCGAAAGGACCAGCCTGAAAAATTTCTAGAAAAATGGAAGGTTGGCGATGTTCAAGGCCTTACGGCGAATCACTGACATCACTTGGGGAACTAAAACAAGCCCGCCGAATATTACAGTGTGTTTTAGGGGTTAGGGGCGCAGAAAAGGCGATCAAAGGAACCTTTTGATGAGCTCAGGCTTCCCGCTGAAAGTTATAGACTCAAACTAAGCTAAATTGTAAAATTAAGGGTGATCAAGGGGGACGTTGGCGAACCACCGAACCGTTCGGCGAGCTCGACCCAGCTCGCCGAACTACCCAACGTGCCAAATTTTAATCGTGATTCCCAAAATCAAGCCCGCAGCCCCCAAAATCAAAATCAAACTCACACACTATACAATTCATACAAGACCCACAAGACCCATGCCTCCGGGGTACTCAGACTTACCCAGGTTTGGCCAAAAATGGTTATTTGACGACTTTTGCCGTTAAGAATGACGTCAACCACTCTATCATTTGTCAAATTACGTCATTTGGCTCAATTAGGGGTTACTCATACTTCACCAAACTAGACCCAACATAAAATAACTGCAACCCAATAATTTAGAATCAAATTTTACGCATTAAACACAAGGATTCATCATTTTAAGCAATTAAGCACAATTTTGAAACATAAAATGGGCAATCCAACACATCGAACACGATTTCAACAGAGACCGAACACAAAACAACACACAATTACCAAGAGTCTTCGAGTTCAACTACTAATCGAGAGTTCGGGGTTTGGAAAACCAACCTGAATGCCGAATTGAGAGTTTGATACACTAGGCGGAAAAGTAATCCAAATCCAAGCACGAGATCACACATACAAACAAAGGAAAATAGCAAAATACGGGAAAGTAATGAAGATCTAGAGTGTGGGAGAGAGTGTACGAGGTTAGAAATGAGCGAATGCGAAAGATTTTGAAATTTCCATTTGTCCTTTAAAAACCTTTCAGTTCGTGGCCCTTTCGGCGGTATTGGTCGACCACACCAAACCGCTCGGCGATGCGCCGAGTGGTGACTTACCTAGCCGATTCTACAGGACCTCCAATCAATTAGGGGGTCCAAACGGTGGACACAATCGGGCTTGTCGACCTGTTCAACGAGTCACCGACTGGACTCTTAGCTCGCCAAACTGCACATTCTCAAACATATTCTACTTTTCGACCTGCACAATCAACACCAATTATTCAAAATCAAACTTAAAGCATTAAAAACTTGGGTTGCCTCCCAAAAAATGCCTTAGTTAACATCGTGGCACGACGCAAGTACCCATGTAAGCTTCATTCTTGGGGTTTGTCATAGTATCACTAGGCAACCCCCCTTGTTGTATTGGGTTTAGATACGACGACATCTGACCCATTTGGGTCTCCAGCTGCTTTATCGAGACAGAGTGAGAGGTCACCGTCTGGTTGAGAGTCGATACATCCTTTTTCATTTCTTTCAAAACTTTGTCGAACTCTTCAACTTTGTTGAGAATGCGTGAGAGCATATATTATATCCGGCCACTCTTAGAGTCCTTGGGCTTTCGACGCTCATGGGGAGGAACATACCTATCCTTCTCCCCCTCTCTATTCCATCCTTGGTTGCCTCCCAGCCTTGAGTATTTTGCATGATAAATTTCTCCTTGATTGGCTAGGAAGTTTACTTCCTTATTGTACAGCGCTTCAAATACCACGACAGTTTTTACCAAGATATCCAGCTAGGTCATCATTTTGGCCAAGTTTTGGTCTCTCTCTTGATCCTTTATTATTTGTTCTTTTGTCATTTTATAAGTGAGAGGAGAAACTTGGTCTTCGCGAGTATACCATGACTTGTTTATCTTGGTCATGCAATCGAGGAGGTGGGACGCTATTGCGTAGGGCTGTCGCATTATACCACCCGAAGAAAGTTGGTCAGCCACTTCTCTGTTTACTGAATCAAGAACTCTATAGAAACATTCTAGCAGCACCTTATCTGGAAGTCCATGAGTTGGGCATTGCAGCACCAACTTTTGAAACCTCAGCCATGTCTCATGGATTGGCTCACCTTCAAAGCGTTTGAAACTTTGGATGCTATCCCTCAGAGTCATCATCTTTGAACGTGGAAAGAATCGCACTTGGAATGTTGTTGTAAGTTCATCCCATGAAGTGATGGAGTTTCTCACTCAACCAACCAATTGCTTGCCTCACCTATAAGAGAAAATGGGAACAACCTTAGCCGGACCAATTCTTGCGATATGTTCTTAAATAAGAACGGTCCACAAACATCAACAAATTTTTTGATATGCTCATGGAGATTCTTATGAGCTAGCCCCCCCAAACAAACCCTTCAGTTGTAGTAGCTGAAGCATGGTACTTGTGATGTGAAAAACAGTGTTTCCTTTAGCTGGAGGTAAACGAATGGCCCCAACACCACCCATTTGGATTGGATCATTGATATTTGGGTCATTGACATCGTTGAGGTTTCTGACATCATCTTGGTGGCCCACTTGGCTACCATTACTTATGTTAATACTCATCTCATCTTCTATTTTAACACAAGCAACACAAAACCAAGACTAAAAGTTAGTAGATTCAACTATAACTAAAAAGAACACAATTCAACTTCACCAAAAGAATTTCAAACAACACCACTCCCGGTAGCGGCGCCATTTTGATTTTTAACGTTTCAAGCACACCTCATCCAATTATAGGTATCAAGGATCATAAATCAGTATAAAATCCAACTAAATGAGTTGGGGTAGAATCACACAAGGAGTGGTACGTGTTTCAAATTCAAATAGGAAGTACAAACATGGTCTAATCATCCATAGGAATAGAAATTGTTGAAAAAGACATTACTTAAATTAAAGCGGTGACACGAATGTCAAATTGGATTTTGGTTTTAATTAACAACTACAAACAGTCACCAAAAACATCGAAATAACAATAGGGATAAGGATTCTCGAGATGTGATCGATTATAGGAAAATATAGGCATATGGGTAATTGCAACTACTAGTAAATAGCTAAATATCAGTGAGTAGGCTAGACTATAAGGGAGATAGTAGGCTAGACTAAAAGGGAGATAGTTTTCTCTCGAACAACTACACCGAATCAGGTGATTTCTTTCGAACATTAACAAGCATGACAATGAAGAACAACCCACACCTTAATTCATTCACTCCTTCGAGCTCAATGTGTAAGATTGGGTTTAGGATTCACTCTCTCGAGCTAAACTCAGCTCAACCCAATACCCACAAATCATCAATCAATAATCTTAGTTCTAAAACCTCTCTCTCGAGCAAGCCAAAAACACAAAGGTAGAGTTGCATTTGCAACTACAACTCATAAATTAACCACAATTAAGGATTAAACTCACTTCAAAATAGCATTTAAACTAGTGATTAACAATACCCATAAACTAAGTCAAGCCATAATCACATGATCATACCCAAAGAATTGGGGTTTTAGCCAAACATCATAAAAGGGTAAAAATGATTACCAAATTGATTATCCATCAACTGGGTAAGCGAGATTTAGTCTTTACAATGCTCAATTTGCATAATATTCGAAACCTACTTCCAAAATCTCCAAATTGAATCTCTAAGGTTCTTCAAAAACTAAGAAAAACTCCAGAGAAAATTGTTCTAAGCTAATTTTGTATTGTCCACAATGTATCCCGATTTAAAACTCTTTAAATAAAAAGTTCAAAATTTAATTTATAGTCGCCAAAAATAAGCCACGAACGGCCATTTTGCGAAGTAAGTCAGGCTCGCTGAACCACTTGGTGAGCCACCCTTTGACCTCTTCCATCGCCTTTTCGCCTTGGCATTCAGCATCCTCGAGTTCTGTAACTTTGGGCGATGTAACTCTTTTTCGCAAAACTGATCAGCAATTCGCCGACTTCTCTTTTTTGTCGCCGACTTGGTTTCTTCCCTCAAGGCTGGCACACAGGAACTTGAGGCGATCCATCTAGCCACTCGGCGATTCGCCAAGTGCTCTTGGCGATCACCAGACTTGCCTTTATTTATTTCTTTAGTTTGTTTTGTTCCCTTTTGCCTGTTAGTGTCCTTGCTTTGTTCCTCAATCCATATATCTTAAAATCAAGGATTTAAATCAGTTTATTGCACAAGTTAAGCATTTGAGGATACTAAATCTATATAAACAAAGCCCAAAATGAGTCCAAATCTCGGACTCATCGGTGTCTATGAATCCTTGTCTATAGAGTCCTAGTTATCGATGTGAAGCGCGCCACATCTATAATTTGGAGGCTACGCCATTTAGGCACTATCTCACTTCCTTCATACTCTTTTTGTGTGATAGAGTTCAACTCTATAAAGTTTCTTTCTAATTAGTGCTTGCGCGTATCTTTCAAATCATGCCTTCCCGAATAGCTATCCGAGGTCGTCTTGCTAGGAGGAATGTTGATCCCTAAGATCAAGGGGTTCCTAATGCACCATAAGTGCAACCCCAATGAGAGGTCACTAATGCTGAGTTCCGGGATGCTATCCGGATGTTGAGTCAAGTTGTGACCAACCAAGTTGGACAACAAAGAGGGAATTGACAAGATGTGGCTGATACATCCAGGATATGTGAGTTCTTAAGGATGAATCCTCCAAACTTCACTGGTTCAAGTATCACTGAGGATCCGAAAAACTTTATGGGAGAGTTGCAGAAGTATTTGAGGTGATGCATATTGCAGATGCTGAGTGTGTGGAATTGGCTGCATACCAACTCAAAAGTGTCTATAGGATCTGGTACGACCAATGGAAGAAGAGTAGATATTAAGGGGCACCAATTGTGAGTTGGACTGTGTTTGAAAGTGCCTTCATGGGGCGTTTCTTTCCCCATGAGATAAGAGAGGCAAAGGTAAGAGAATTCCTCACTCTTAAGCAGGAATCCATGAGTGTGCATGAGTACAGCCTCAAGCTCACTCAATTGTCCCGTTATGCTCCAGAGATGGTTGTTGATATAAGTAGCAGGATGAGCTTGTATGTGTCTAGATTGTCTCATCTATCAAGCAAAAAGGGTAAGGCTTCTATGTTGATAGGGGACATGGACATATCAAGGCTTATGTAGCAGGTTGAGGAGGACAAGCTGAGAGATAGAGAAGAGTTCCAGAACAAGAAGGATAAGACAACAGGAAATGAGTCCGGGCAGCATAAGAGCAATGTGAAACGGTCATCTTTTCAGCAAAAGCCAAATGGACCTACTCCATCACCCACTAGGGCACCTGCACTAACGAATAGAAGTGTGTTTAAGAATCAGAATTCTCAAAAAATCAGAGCTAGACCTGCACAATCTCAAGGTAGTGTGGCACAAAGAGGTAATTAGACTCATGTATGTGCTTACTGTGGTAGAAACCATCCAGGAGCGTGTCGTGGTGACTCCACTGGTTACTTCATGTGTGGTCAAGCAGGTCAGTTCTTTAAAGAGTTCCCTAAGAACAGTCAAGGTAATAGTAATGGGGGAAATAGAGCCCAATATTCATTAGTGGCTCTGCCAGAGAGGGCTAAATCCTAGAGGTGCTACTTCAAGGAAAGGCAGAACAACAAACCGCTTGTATGTTATCGCCAGTCGTCAAGAACAAGAGAATTCATCAGATGTTGTCACTTGTATGATCAAAGTCTTTACTTTTGATGTTTATGCTTACTTGATCCTAGTGCGATTCTATCTTTTGTGACTCCATATATTGCTATGAGGTTCGATATTATTCCCAAACAACTTCTTGATCCCTTTAGTGTTTCCACACCTGTTGGTGAGTTTATTCTAAATGAGAGAGTTTATCATGATTGTACCATTTCTGTCAATCAGAAGGACACCATGGCTGACTTAGTCAAGTTAGACATGGTGGACTTTGATGTTATTCTAGGTATGGACTAGCTTCATGCTTGTTATTCCTCAGTTGATTGTAGAACTCGAGTAGTTAAGTTCTAGTTTCCTAACGAGCCAATTATAGAGTGGAGGAGTAGTTCAGCAGTGACTAAGGGTCGTTTTATATCATACCTTAAGGCTAAAAAGTTAGTTTCCAAGGGGTGAATCTATCACTTAGTCTAAGTTAATGACTCTAGTGTTGAAACACCACTTATTCAGTCAGTTCCAGTTGTGAGTGAGTTTCCAGAGGTCTTTCCAGATGATCTTCTCGGTGTCCCTCCTTAGAGAGAAATATACTTTGGTATAGATATTCTTCCTGATACTCGACCTAGCTCTATTCCGCCATATAGAATGGCTCCAACTAAGTTAAAAGAGTTAAAAGAGTTAAAAGAGCAGTTGAAAGACCATCTTGATAAAGGTTTCATTCGACCAAGTGTCTCACCTTGGGGCACCCTAGTCTTATTTGTGAGGAAGAAAGATGGTTCTCTTAGGAGGTGTATCCATTACCGCCAATTGAACAAAGTTACTATGAAGAATAAGTATCCCCTTTTGAGAATTGATGATCTTTTCGATCAACTTCACGGCGCCACATATTTTTCTAAGATAGACACCAGATGCTATAATCAGTTGAGAGTAAGGAAGATTGATATTCCAAAGACAGCTTTCAAGACCCACTATGGCCATTATGAGTTTCTAGTCATGTCTTTTTGTTTGACTAATTCTCCTACAGCGTTCATGGACCTTATGAACTGAGTATTTAAGCCTTATTTTGATACGTTTGTTATAGTATTCAATTATGACATTTTGATATATTCAAGGAATGAGGAGGATCATGCTAGTCATCTCAGAGTAGTTTACCAAACTCTCAGAGATAGGGAGTTGTATGCCAAATTTCCAAGTGTGAGTTTTGGCTTGAGTTAGTGGCGTTCTTAGGCAACATTGTTTCAGGTGATGGGATTCCAGTTGACACTCTATAAATTAAAGTAGTGCAGAACTGGCATAAACCCACATCTCTAATTGATATTAGGAGTTTCTTGGCATTGGTTGGTTATTATAAAAGGTTTGTCGAGGGGTTCTCATTTATTTCATCCCCGTTGACAAAGTTGACTCAGAAGACAACAAAGTGTCAATGCTCTGAAGCTTGTGAGAAAAGATTTCAGGAATTAAAAGCGGGGTTGACTACTGCCCCAGTGTTGACCTTACTGGAGGGTACGCAAGGCTTCGTTGTGGATTGTGATTTGTCTAGAGTAGGAATGGGTTGTGTATTGATGTAGAATGGCAAAGTTATAGGTTATGCCTCCATACAGCTTAAGATTCACGAAAAGAATTACCTAACCCATGATCTAGAGTTGGCTAACATAGTGTTTGCTTTAAAAATATGGCGTCACTATCTCTATGATGTTCATGCAAATGTCTTCACCAATCACAAGAGTCTTCATTATGTATTTAGTTAGAAAGAGTTTAATCTTACACAAATGAGGTGGTTGGAGTTACTCAAGGATTACGACATGAGTATTCTCTATCACCCAGGTAAGGCCAATGTTGTTGTTGATGCCTTGAGTAGGTTGTCTATAGGTAGTACTTCCTATGTTGAGGAAGGCAAGAAAGAGTTAGCCAAATATGTGCACATACTTGCACGATTGGGAGTCCGATTAATGGATTCCAATAAAGGAGAAGTAGTGGTGATGAATGGGGCTGAATCATCACTGGTGTTCGAAGTGAAAGAGAAACAAGACCAAGACCCTATTTTGCTTGAATTTAAGGCAAATGTTCATAAGTAGAAAGTGATGGCTTTTGAACAAGGGGGAGATGGTGTATCAAGGAGAGCGCATAATTCAGACTTTAGAGGATATGTTAAGGGCGTCTGTGGTCGATTTCAAGGGTAATTGGGATGATCACTTACCTCTCGTTGAATTTGCTTACAACAATAACTATCACTCTAGTATCCAAATGGTTCCTTTTGAGGCTCTTTATGGGAGAAGATGTAGATCTCCTATTGGATGGTTTGAGGTTGGTGAAGTTGGGTTGATCGGACTAGACATAGTTCATCAAGCTATTGAGAAAATAAAGATCATTCAAGAAAGGTTGAGAACAACACAAAGTCGTCAAAACTCCTATACTGGTGTTAGGAAAAGAAACTTGGAGTTTGAGGTGGACGATTGGGTTTATTTGAAGGTTTCACCCATTAAGGGCGGTATGAGGTTTGGAAAGAAGGGGAAGCTTAGTCCCGGTATATTGGTCCTTACAGGATATCCAAAAGGATTTGCAATGTATCCTGTGAATTAAAGCTACCGCTAGAGTTAGCAGAAGTCCATCTGGTATTCCACATTTCAATGTTGAAGAAGTGTATGGGCGATCCTTCACTTACTATACCTACTAAAAATATTGGTATTAAAGACAACCTATCGTATGAGTAAATACCCATTGAAATACTTGATCGTCAGGTTCGCAAGTTGAGGACCAATGAGGTAGCATCAGTCAAGGTCTTCTGGAGAAATCAGTTTGTTGAGGAAGCTACATGGGAAGCTGAGTAGGATATGAAGAAGATATACCCATATCTCTTTTCTTTCAGAGAAATTCCAAACCAAGGTACGGTGTTAGATGTTGCCACCCTTAGTCTATTTAGAGTGATCTCATTCGAGCACGAATGTTCCCAAGGGGGAGATATTGTAACACCTTGGTCTTAGAAAGAACTAATTTTAGCAATAACCAATTTGGGAAGAGCTAAATTGAATTTTTTGCAAGTTAGCCTTAAGTTGTGAGTTTTGGGTCAAATTTGAACGACCATAAATTTAAGCATAGCATGAGTTAGGTGGCCTACAAAGTACCAACTGAATATATCTGATTCCTCTTTCCAGCGCCATCGAATTTGCTAAATTTCAAGTGTGGATGAGGGAGATATGCCTATTTGAGTGCAGCCTGTTCGATAAAGGAAATTCATCCGAATTAAGGAGGGATATTTTGGTCGTTTCCTTACCCCACTAACCTAACTCATTTTAGTAATATTTTAGGGGTCTAAACTGACATAGATCATTTTTAACAATTCTAAAATACGCTTAGGGTTTTAAAGAGAAACTCAAGAGGAGAAAGAAAGGAAAAGATTCAAGCGTTCAATATTTTCTTTCAATCGTTGAGGAATTTCACCAAGATTCGATCATAACGAGGTATGTAAGTTCTCATAGTGTTGGATTCATTCACCCACATGCCAATCATTTGATTTTATCCATAATTTTGTTCTTGACGTTGAATGATTTGAGTTCTTAAGGAGATCTTGAGGTTTTGTGCTTCGTTCTTTGATAATGAAATTCTTGTTAAGTTCTTGAGGTGCGAGTTGAGAATGAATGTTGTTCTTGATGGGTTTTGGTTTGGATTTTGTTGTAATTATGTTGTGTTTAACAATCCAAAAGATTTTAAGGGGAATCATTCGATTTTAGATGAGTTAGGGCATGAGATTGAACAAGAAAATTCGTCAAATTCTAGGTACGGGTTTGGGGCGGCGCGCCACCATAGCGCCAGAACTACTGCCCAACAGTTTAGGGCCTGGCACGGCGCACAACTTAGTGTGCCCAAAACACTGGTTAGTAAGTTTGGGCTGGCACCCCACGCCACCCAGTGCACTAGGGTCACCACGTCCCCTACCCTTTCGACCTTTTTTCCGTGTGAGTTCCCTCGAATCGTACCTACATTTTCTACTTGATATCCACACTTAAAATCTTCATCAATCCTTGATAGATCGTGTATATCCAAGTCATAACTCTTGAATTCATAATTCAAATTCAAGATAGTGTTAAGAGTAAAATTTGAGGAAGTTCTTTGAGTCATTTTTTAGAAGTCTTTTACAATCTTTTAAAACTTGTTTTAAGACTTGAGTATGAGGATGAGGAGAGTTGAGTTTCATTTTTCAAAATGAATATATGGTAACTAAGTATTCCCAAGAGTAAAAGTCTTACATTTAAAATGAGAGGAAACTTTGACTTCCAAATGAGTTTATGAGGAGTTTTGAGCACTATCTCTTACATAATCTCAAAGTTTGAGGATGGGGAAATGTTTTTAAACATATGAGCATGAGTTATATTAGTGGGAGTAGTATTGAGCACCGATATGGGAACGAGTTCAGACAACTCAGAGTCCTCATAAACCATGTATGCCAACATGGGTAAAGGATCATACTTTTTAGATGATTGCTTATTGTTTAGCATAGCTTAGTGGATCCACTTAGATGAGGATGTCTTATACTCTGACAAGGTATAGGACAGTTCCATTAGGGTGCGGGAGACATTGTATCATCATATAGCTCATAGTGATGGTTGTCAATTAGAGAATCTCCCATATAAGAGTAAAGAGTTATTATTGTGTTTTTAAATACATTGAATTAATATCTACTATTTTAAAAGCTTTCTTTATAATGCATCTCTATTGTTGCCTTTATATTGATCTAAGTCGAGTATTTCTGAGTTTGAGTATCCTTGAGTTGAGTTGAGTTAAGTTGAGATAAGGTGAGTATGTTATTCCTTTTTATTAGTTCAAGCTTATGTCTGTGCTTTAGATTTCCCCTTGCATGCTCGTACATTCCATGTACTGACATCATTTGGCATGCATCCTTCCTGATGCAGATACAGGTAACCAGGGTCATGAACAGGGGCTTCGTTGATACCACTTGCTGTTCGAGTTAGCTTTGGTGGGCCTCCTTGCTTCCATAGGATTCCCATTTACTTTCAGTTTTGTTAGGATGTCGTGGGTATTTTCTCGACTTCTATCATTGTCATTAGAGGCTTCATAGACAATAGTGTTTTTGAGGAGTATTTTCCATTTCTTTATTAAATGATTTAAAGACTTGAGTTGCCTATTTCTGGCTATTTGAATATTCTTATATATTCCGAGTTATCTATTTGAGACAGTTGAGTTAACTGTTTGAAATTGAGTTCATATATTGTTGAGTAAGTCTTTCGCTGAGTTTTGAGCCAGGCAAAGTGTTCGCTTGGGCTAGCAATGGTTCTCGAGTGCCAGTTACGTCCAAGGTGTAGGCTCGGGTCGTGACAATTGCAACTGAAAATTTTGGTATAAACGGAAAGAGGAGAATTAATTAAGTTTTGTATAAGATGGATGAGGGAGAATTAAGTTTTAATTAGAGAGTGACTTTTGAGATTCTTAAAAAGGGAAAATAGGAAAAGGTGAGGATATAAATTAGTATGTGATAAGTGTTTATTGTAAATGTTTTTTTGTTAATCGAATATTTTTTTATAAGAAATTAAGCACTTTAGTTTTATAAAAAAAAAAGAATTAATTTAGATAAGAGAAGGCTAAAAATAGGAGGAAAACACACGCACAGATAAAAGTTAAAAGTTAGATTACTAAAATATCCTTATAAAGTCATAGCATTTATGGGAAAAATATAAATACACATTAATCAAAATAAATACTATTATTATATATTTATGAACAAAAATATATATACACACATTTATTTTATATATATAAAATTACTGCAAGTCTTCATTAATTACGTTTACCCACTATAATTATTTAGCTAATGTTATCTTGTTTTGCAAAATTATTTGTCCAAATTAAGATTAGCATCTGCAAGACTTTCATTGCACAAGTTTTATATTAATATTCAAATATAAGAAGAGATTATCTTGTATATTCAATTTTTAATGTCGCATGGAGAACGAACAAGTACACTAGATAGACATAAAATTTAAACTTATTTATAAATATAATCTCATGCGGTAATCTAAACATATCAATATTTTATATTACATTTAACTGGTATTCGTACCCACACATTGCGTAGATGTTTTAAAATGTCATAATTTTTAAATTAAAAATAATGCTATAGTATTACATTAATACTATTTATATGATCATATTAACTTAATGGTATATCAATAATATTCGAAAATATTTTCTCGATCTAAAATTATGTCAAATCCTATGTTATATGTAATTATATTCAAACTGTATTAATGAATTTGTATGATATTTTCAAGAATTGATTTCGTAAACTACTCATTAGTTTCATGCTAAGATTTTCAAGTAGCAAATTATAGTCTGATTTTGTAAGTGAAACTTAAACAACTCTAAAGATAAATATAACATTTTTTATTTTAATTAATGAAAAAAAATTACCCACCTTCAATTCAAAAAAAAAGTATAGTTCTACGTTACAAAGATTTAAAAAGATATGTGGTATAATTATAATATTTAAAATTTCTTATAATAATAAAATTTAAACTACAAATTTAATGACAGTAGATTTTATGTAAATCATATTTTTGTTTTTTGAAGCTTTTTCAGTTGTTTCATGTGTCTTCCCACCTATAAGTAAAAATAAAGAACACTCTACTCTAATAGTTTCATAGCATCAATTTCTTTGGAAATTCTATGCATCAAGTTGTATTAGAATATTTAAAGATAATTTTATATAATAGACATATCAAATAAAGGCATTTATCATTGAAATTTATAAATAACCATCAATAAGAGCTATTGATGAGACTTTTTCATTACTCTCATTTTTTTCATTTGGCATATAACTTTAACTGGGAAAGTTGTATTATCTATAAAATTATTTAGTATTAAATTTAAATTTTAAACCTTAATCTCTTAATTAAATTTTTAAAATCATTTCAATATAATTTTTTTGTTGAAAAACCCAAATTCAAATGCAAATATATTTTTAAACTTAAGTTGTAAGTTGATTAAGATTCAAGTATGAAATATAAATATTTAAAACATAATCTTTATGTTAATTAAATAAAATAATGAAATAGATTTTTTGGGATTATAAGTCCCGTCATTTTTATCTAAATTTGTGTAGCTTTCAATTTAATTTCTCTATATACATTTTTTTTTAATAATTTGGTATGAACTCTTGATACTTCTAAGTTCTTACTCTAATATAGTTGTAGAGTTAAGAAAATTAATCTCTTAGCTAGAAATTTATATTGTACATACATTTAAAATTATTCTTTATGTATGTATTATGGGTTAAATCTCTTAGATTTCTTTGTGTGTTTACTGTTTACTGTTTACTTTTATATTTAAACCTCCCTAATAAACTATTTATGTGTTTACTGTAATATACACATAAAGTGCCGAAAATATATACAATTAAATGTTACTTTAATACATCTTCCTTCTGCATAAAAAAAAACAAATGATATACCTTATAGCATTTGGTAAAAAAGGAAATATGATATACCTTATAGCATGCATAATTGTTGTATTATTATAAATACACATCATTCATAATTCAAAATGCTTTCTCATTTCGGATTTAAACATATTTTCACCGTGAAATTATTTATTTATTTGTTTTTTTTCGTAACTATCATTACTTTGTTAACCTTTTGCCATGTGTTTTCTTAGAAGTATATTTTTTTCACTTATGTACTTTCTATTACTCATCTTTTAATTTTATGTTAATAATGATACAGTTTTTTTCACTTTTAAAAATTTATTTATTATTGTATTTTTTTTCATGAGTAAATTTTTTTATTATATAAATTCAAAAATTATAATTGCAATCACTATATAAAATAAAATTCCATACAAATAGAGAGAGAATGTAGGTGTGTTTGCAACAAATTTTACACATGGAAAAAAAATAAACCACGCAAATAAAATATGAAGAAACATGAATATTTTATTGATAATAGTGTGAGTACAATTTTATTCCTCCCTTGATTTTACTCTCCTAAGATTTATCCATGATTCGTGGGCCGTTAGTGGTGTATTTCTCGAGCTAGGATTGTAACACCCAGAAACTAGTAAGTCAAACTAGAGCTTTACGTAAGGTTCTAGATCTTGACGTGGGGGTTAAAGTCTTAGATATGACCTCCCGTACTTAGAATGAAGGTTTTAGGGGTTAAACATCAAGCTACGACTCCCCAAGGACCCACCAAGGGTCGTTGAGGAGGACCCTAGAAACTACCCAAAATTTGCCCCTTGGACAGACTACCCACGATTGGGGACCCACTCCCCGCAGGGGGATCCACGCCTTCTGGATAGGGTCGTAGGTCAAGACCCCAAAAGTGGAGCTGCAGACCACCACCCACGGAGGACCAGCACGGCCCGTGGATCCAACAACTGCCCGTGGGGCGGGGTCTTGTGGGTGAGGCAGTAAGGTCCCTTATGTCTGTTAAGTTGGAGGGTTAGGGAACTTTCTAGAATTAATTAGTTATTAAGTGGGGTCATTTTATTAGTAATTAGACCACCTATATAAAGCTAATAGAACCCTAAATACATTGATCCTAGTCATTATTTTAATTCACTAAAGCAACCCAATTCCCTCCAAGAAATTCTCTCTCTAGGAAGCTAGGAAGCAAAGAAGAAGAAGAGAAGCAAGTTAGGGAAAATTCCTCCATTGTTGCAAGAATTGTGAGGGCTTTATGATCAAGGTATGATAGCTTATTCATCCATGGATTCTTCCATCCATGGAGCCCCCTAGATTTCCCTCATTTGTGAAGATGAGCCCCAACTCTAGATAGGGTTTCTTCCTATATTGTGGGTTAAGTTGAGATATGATTCCAATTGAGTGGATAGTACTTGTTTATGATTGATTTAGTATTGAATTATTTTATTCTGATGAATTTACATGTTTTCCATGGCTAACACTAGTGTAATTGATGAAATTGTAGTACTGTGAGTTTGTGCCATAAAGAGGGAAATTGAAGACTTAGACATGATCTTCTAGAATTGATGATGTTTATTGTAATTGTTCAGGAATAAAATCATGTAGACGTGAATTGAATTAGATTATAGTATATATGATGAATCACGACTAGTAAAGCTTGAAGTTGAGCCTTTTGATGATTTATGACTAGAATTGCTTAAAAATAAAGTATGTGATTAGAATGCCTTGAAATCTAGGTATGAATGATGATTGTAAGAAGTAGAGCTTTGAGAGTAAGGCTTGTAGTCATGAATGTTGATTACTAGGGTTTTGAGAGTAAAGCCAATATGATAAACTATGTATGTCAAGGCCCTAATAGTGAAGTTTATATGATAATGGTAGACTATTAGATAGAATTGCTGTGGTAGGACTTTGCCCACCTAATCTACCTCATGGATGTTTAAATGCATAAAGGGATAGAATCACATGAGTTAGGATGATATCCATGTCTAGTGCTTGAACCCTAAGTTTGATGATTGAAAGTAAGTCTTGAACCTTAAGGAGGTGAATTATGAGATTATGCTTATAGTAATTGAACTATTTGAATCATGTTATCATCCATGATGTAGTCATTCTAGATGTGTTGATTTGATATGAGCCTTGACCCTTGAAAGGGAAATTATATAATATTATGCATGAATTATGAAGTTTAGTACATGCTTTAAGAACACTTTGAGAGTAAAGTGAATATGCTCATGATCTAGTTGTTGTGTTGTTGAAAGGTTATTCTCATATACACACTTGTGCATGAATATGATATGATGTGAAAGGTTAGTCACATGTAGTAATTCTAAGGTTGGAAGACTAGTCTCACCTATTGAATCTATGAGCTTTATTATGAGTTATGTTGGATTGATTGTCAAGACATTCTTCCATAAATATGAATTTAAGTCAAGACATAATATGAACTCGATGGGAATTATGCTTAGCATTGAGTGGATATTGCCAATGAGATGGAAGCTCCTCTGTTAGTAGAGGGCGAGTTTCTAGTAACAATCTCGTTATCCCATAAACTATGTGCCCTCATAGGTTACTTAGCTGTTGGATCCACCTAAGCTAAGAGTATGGTTCTACCAACAACCCCTTTTTCGGTGTAGGGTAGACATCGGATTTCATGTTAGCTCACATGGTCTGTGTCGGTTAAGGCTAATTACCAAAACAAGAATATGAATTATGAACTATGGTTACTTAAGAAGCTTACTTAGTGTGAGTAAGAGTATGGGATCTTATTCATGCATTACACAAGTATGCTTTGAGGGTATTCATGGTATGTTCATTTTATGTTATGATGATCTATATATTGAATATGCTTATGGATTATGCTTATGATGTATGCTTAGTTTGGATTGTTGTTGTAGTTGCCTTCCTTGATATGTTGACTAAAGGTGAAGATTCCCTTGTCTATGAAAAATTAAGCTAAGGATGATACCATACGATGGTAAGTATGATTGTGATGACCAAAGGGGATGCTTAGCATGTATGGGATTATGGGATCCAATACATGCATTGCACAAGTATACTTGGAGGTTACTTATGAAGTGGTTTTCTTATGATATGATGGTCTAAGTATTGACTATGTATATGGACTATGCTTTATGATGACTAATGTTTACATTATGTCTATGTTGGAAATTATGCTTATGAGTATGTTATCATCTCTTATGATTATGGCATGGTTTATGTTGACTAACCCTTATGTTATGCTCTTATGATGTTATGCTAGCTATCATATTTAGTAATTTTGTACAAACGCATACTCTTGCCTACATTCTCATCTAATGTAAGGTTCGGCGATTTTGAGTTCCATTCATGAAGATAGGTTTCTAGAAGTGCAAGGAGTTGAATACTTGGTGAGTCCTCATAGCATCGAGGATAAAGCCACCATTTTCCTTTACGTCTTTCTTTTATGTTTTAAAAGTATTGTATGGGATATGTCCCAAGAGGTATTCAAATTTGTATTAGATGGTTTGAGATAAAGAGTTATAGACTTCCACTTGCTTTTATGAAAGACTTCGATTGTATGGAAAAATGTTTTAAATTTTTGCACTTTTCTATTATCTTATATTATGATATGCTAAGTGGCTTGTATGAGACCCCTTTGGGGTCAAGTAGGCCATGTTACATCTAGGGTGTACCCCTGGGTCGTGACAAACTTGGTAATCAGAGCACAAGGTTTAGAATGGTTCTAGGATGTCTCAAACCACATCTAGTAGAGTCTTGTTCGTAAATGTGAAGCGCGCCACATTTATGAATAGGAGGCTACTGGATGCTTAGGAAACTTCACTTCTTCATTCTCTAAGTTGTTCTATAGAGTTTAACTTTATAAGGTCTTTCTCCTTATTCGAGGTTCTTCAGGATATGACTACTCGAAGGGGTCTTGCTATAAGGAGTGAGGGAGAAAATGTTGGTTGTAATGCCAATTATGGCTATGTGACTAGATAGAACTTGACATTCTAAGATTAGATGTCATCCTTAGGATGGATTGGTAGTATTATTGTTATGCTTCTATGTGATTGTAGAACCCGTATAGTCGAATTGTTAGTTCCCGAATAAGCCTATCCAAGAGTGGAAGGGGGGAAAGTCTATGCCATAAGTTTGGATTATATTTTGTCTTAAAGTTGACTTGAGGGTTGCATGTACCACCTAGCTAAGGTGAGGGAGATATGTTTAAGTGTTGACCAACTTCAAAAAGTTAGTTATCCTTTAAGATTGATCTTAAGTATGGTTAGTTTGAGTAGGGTGTTTAGATAATACCTAGATATGATTGGTTGTTAGATCCCACTAAAGGTGATGATATGGGTTGAAATGGTTTAGAATTGTCTTAATCCAACCTTAGTAGAATTGAAAGAGACATGATGGTAGATGTTTTGCCGGTATAAAGGGTTGCATTAGTTGTCGTGAGAGTGGCCACAAGATGAGAGATTGTCTAAAGGCAAAGGCTATAAAAATATAGGATAAGCAAGTTCCTCCTAATGGTTCCGGTATGTGTTTTATGCTTTAGTAGATCCCGGTATTGCTTGTCTTTTGTGACTTGATATGCTATACTTTGATGTTGTCTTGAGTATAAGTGGGCTACATTATTGTCATGTGTTATTGATAGTAGAACCCTAATTGGTCATTTTGAGTTTTGGGTATGTTGATAGATGTGATAAATAGGGTGTTTTAAAGATGCTTAGATGTGGTGAGTGAATAGACTCCTCTAAAAAGGGTAGAAGTGTAATTCACCATGGTTTAGAATCATCTTGGGTGATGGATGTGAAAACTTAGTGATGACTTGTTCCGACCTTAGAATTGAAAGAATTAGGCTTAGAAGAGTCTGTATAGGCTAACTCCCAAGGGGGAGATGATGTGCTTAGATAGCAAGGTCGTTGAGTCTTCTTGATGTTCATGATTTGGGGTGGCTTGAAATTCTCACCTTGAGAGATGTATTGAGTTTGGAAAGTTTAGTCTCGGGTTTGTAGGCTTATATGAGATCTTGAGTGGGGTTGGTAATGTTGCTTGTGAACTAGAGTTGATTAATGAAGGGTACCAGTGTATTCGATTTTCCATGTCTCTAAGTTAAAGAAGTGTGTTGTAGATGAAACATTCATAAATTCCTTAAGAAGAGTTGGGAGTTAAGGAAATTTTCTCTAATTTAGAAACACCGGTAGGGATCTTAAACTGGCAAACACCCCACACTTAAACTTTTGTTCGTCCTCGAGCAAACATTAAAACTCATCCCAAGAAAAAAAATCATACTAGCAATGTCATCACTTTGGTTAATACAAACAATTAGGCCATATACCAATTTCAAAACATCAAGTAGGCTTCTCAATCATTATGCAAGACATCCAAATAAACAACAAACCTCTAACCTCCTAACCTCAAAGAAGGACTTTGAACTCATCAAAGAAAGTTAATACAATCACCTATCTATCATGAAACAAGTGCCCTCACAAGAAGAAATAGTCCACACACTCAAATCAAAAGATTGAATATAAATTAAGGACTTGGCATCAAAGAATACTCTCACACTCGCAAAGAAAATTCACATGTATGCACAAAGAACAATATGCTTGCCCATTATGTACATCTCCACTAATTAAGCATGCTTGAATAGAATCAAATAGGACTTTAACGGGTTGTAATGTAGGCTAGGGGATGGGTAGGAAAACTATATAATAGTGAGTTACAGTTCCTTAAGGACTTTGCAATTTTAGACTTCATAACCCATTATTTTCTTCTCTTTATTTTTAGCCCTCTCTTCAACACTTATTTCACAAGTAATTCTCATAATCTCAAGAATGTTTCAATCATTTTGTTTTTATTTTTTTTAAAAAAGTTTTCCTTCATAATAGCCACCCTCAACTTACGTATTTTACATGCGTTAAGGTGCACGATGTCCTTAGAAGGACCAGGGCCATCATCAAGGTAACTTTTTTTTTCATGTCACATTCTTTCAAAGAGGGCTTTTAAACACTTTGTTGCTATCATTGATTACTTTTTCACTCAACCATCCCTTTTTCTCAAAATTGATAATTAGAATAAGTCTATGCTATAATACTCAAGGAAGCAAGGTGCAAAAACTAGGGATTCAACAAAATAGTCAAGGGAAAAATATGGCTACCAACAAAAGGCCATAGGCTCAAAAGGGCTAACTAGTGATATAATACCTGAAAAGGCTAAAATTTACCAGACAAATCAAAGAAAGCCTTTTATCATCTCCTAAACAAAGCAACACTTTTTATTTCGCTTCAATAACATGCAGGGCAAGTTCTAGACTAAGATGCAAAACATGGAATAAACAAAATCTCACCACACATGGCACAAGTATCAAGCAAGATGGATCAATTCCACTTCTAAGAGAGATAAGATCATAACAAACTACAAAATAAAATAAGTTATATTCAAAGTCACAACCATGAGCTTAGATGTCAAAGAGTCTGGAATTTTTTTATTTATTTTTTTCAAGCATTCACAAGAAAGTACTACTCAAAAATTAGGCCCAAATAGTAAGTATCACATAACTCAAAAGGGTCTTTTCTTTTCTCCAAAAAAAAAGAATAAAAATAAAATTTATTCCTAAAAAATAAATAAATAAAAGACACTCGGTTCAAAGGGACTATCCTTAGGAAAAGAATCGAAAACAAAGCCAAGGAACCCATCCTAAAAAAAACACAAAAAAAAGTAAAAACTAGGAATCATTCCTCCACCCCACACTTAAAATCATGCTTTGTCCCCAAAGCAATTTATAGAAAAGAGAAGAAGAAGGGTGAGAAATACTCCCTGGGCCCTCTATGGCCTAGCTAACAACATGTTTTTTTCTCCTTGCATCAAGGGTCGTCACCCCATACTTAAGCTCAAACATGCTCCTTTCCTTCGATTTCTTTTTTGTATTTTTTGGGTATTTAGACTTCCCCTAATCTGCAAAAACAAGAAAAGGTAAAAAGTGATACTAATAAAATAAAATAAGAAGTTACACTACTAATTGGGTTGTCTCCCATTAAGCGCTTAATTTAACGTCACGGCACGACACCATCAATTTTACTATTTTTCCTTCCACTTTGAAGATATGAATTGCACCCCTAATTTTACATCAATTTTTCTATTACGCTCAAGGGGTGGTGGTACAAAAATAAAGGTCCCAAGCAATAGATATCACATTATGCACTTCTTGGATCCTAAGTGAGGAATGTAATTCTCCGATATTGGAACAATAAATTCAAGAATATAGACACAATTTTCCTCCTCCATACACTCTTCTATAGGCTCAGATGGCTCGATTAATTTCTCATCATCTAAACATAATGTGGAAAAATGATTGGAATGAGGTC
>JAJOOR010012281.1:0-23804 GCA_036250505.1 Solanum acaule
CCTTTTTCTCCTTTCTTGATTCTAATTTTCTAAGTTTTGATTAATGATTTTGACTAAGGTAAGTTCTAGTTATGTTTCTAGGCTTAAACTAACTAAAACCTCATGATTTAGGGTCTAAACGACGTACCTTAGGGGTTAAAAAAAATAGGAAAAGACCAAAAGACCCCTGAATTAACTGTTGTCGGAGTGACCTACGGATTGGACCTACGGGCCGTAGGTTAATCTACGGTCCGTAGATTGTGTCCGTAAGTCAAGTCTGCTCGATAGGCCTTCACTAAAACGGGCATAACTGTTTACTCAGAGGTCGTATTTTAGCAAACTCTGTGGCGTTGGAAAGATAATTCAATTATCTATCATATCATAGGTCATGGGACACACAATTCCATTTGTGCTAAAAGTTATGACCATCTGAAGTTGATTCATAAAAAATATTCAGCTAACTGGCTGTTGATCCTCGTCTACGGTTAGACCTACGGACCGTGGATCGATTGACGGTCCGTGTTGGTCAACCGTCGATCGAGACTGAAGCTGGGCTTTTGGGGAATCGATCCACGGACACGAACTACGATCCGTGATCTGACCTACGGACCGTAAGTCCGGCCGTGGGTCAACACTTAGCCAAATTTTCGGATTGAGTTCTAGGGAAGTTTTCTGTCACGAACCACGGACCTGCAGAACAGACCGTGAGTCCATCTACGGTCCGTGGATGGTGTGCGTGAGTGCCACCTGTAACACCAGAAATCTGAAATCTCTATATTCGGATACGGGGTGTTACATAAATAGCATGTAAAAACAGCGTAAACAACTTAGCTCGTTAATGATAAAACAATAACAAACTCAACTTTACTTATATAAAAGTAATATACCTTTTGTGGGAGATTCTTTAACCAACAACCACCACTATGAGCCCTAGTGATGATATAACGGTTTACCTCATGTTGCCCAAGGACCATCCTATACCTTGCTGTGATATAGGACTTTACTTTACTTAGTGGATCCACTAGTTTAATCTTACGTGATCATCTAAAAAGAATGACCCGTCAAGTCCCATGTTGGCTACATGGTTCTTATGGAAATTTGAGTTAAATGTGAACTCGCTTCCCCAATTCGGTGTTCAATACTACTCCCAAAAATACTTTGGCTCATAAGTGTTTTAAACACATTTTTCTTTAGTTTGAGATAATTGCTCAAAGCTTAGCTAAAAAAAATCTCTTTTGGAATCGATGTTCCCTTTCTTGCTCAAATGTGAAAATATTTAAAAACTTCTTTGGGAATACTTAGTTCCCTAATGCTTTTGAGAATTGAACTTCACTCTATACTCTTGGCTTAACTTGAAACTCGATACTCTTTACTTGACTTGAAACTCTATACTCTTTACTTGACTTGAAACTCTATACTCTTTACTTGACTTGAAACTTGAGCCTTAAGAATGAAGTTAAAACGTTCAATAAAGACTCTTTGAAAAACTTTAAAGACTTGCTTTGACTTACTTCACTTGACTTTTGATCATAACTTCCCTCGAATTGGATTATGAATTCAAGGTTCATGATTTGTGTTTGGAAAGACCTCATGATGTTTAGGAGTGATTTAGGACAGCTAAACTTAAGAAAAATCACGAAATTAAATTTTTGAAACAGTGGAGTCCGCATCCTATCCGCGACGCGGAGCAGATTTTTATTCACAGAGGGAACAAGTCCGCGACGCAGACTTGTTTCATGCAAGTTGCCCGACTTTTCTCCTTCATTTTTCCAACTCTAAACCCTCTTAACTTCAAAGGTTCTTTCCCCAAACATTTGGGATCATTAAAACCCTTAATATACAATAGATTCAACTTGGAATTTCAACCGGAAACATGCACCAAACCGCAAGAAACATCTACAACACAACCACAACTTCAACAAACACACCCACAAACTTCAACAAACATAACCAATCTTTTCTCGGAATTAAAACAAGTTTGGCGTGTGGGGGAATGAACCAACCCAACACTATGATCTCACATACCTTAATAGGGATCACCCCCGACGATATCCACGACGAAATCCTTGCTTGCTCTTCTCTTTCTTCTCCTCTTCACTCCCAAACCCTCACTCTCACTCTTTTTAAAAAGGAAAAACTGATCAAAAATTCAGTCTAAATCCCTAATATAACCAAAAGAACTGGTTAGGGAAAAGACCAAAATACCCTTAAAATTTTCGGGCTGACTTCCCTGTACCAAGAGCCCAACTTCCAAAGGGCATAACTCACTTATACGAACTCGGAATCAAGCAAACTCGGTGGCGTTGGAAAGATCATTCCACGAGCTTCGCAAACATAACTGGAACTACACCTAACTCATCCTGAGCTTGGAGTTATGACTGTTCAAAGTTGGCCAAAAACTCACTTTTTCCCACACTTAACCAAATTTCCAGATTTTAAATTCTTTCCAAAAATGACTATTTCCGATTCTAAGCCTCTTCATAGTTATTTCAAATTGTCGGATGTTACAACTAGCATCTTCCCTCATGACTTGAGAATCATTGAGAACAAATAAGCCATGATTACAATACCCTTTACCCATAACCACATTATTCTCGGTTATCACTACCTTACAAGATTCAAATGCAACTTTCATCCCCACCTTTCCTAATAATCCCACGGAAACTAGATTGGTTCGGATACTAGGAACATGCAACACTTCAGTCAATGCCAAGGTTTTTTCAGATGTGAGTTTGAGAAGAACTTTTCCTTTTGCAAGGACTTGAGTGGTTGAAGAATCACCAAGATACACAACTTCTTCTCCTTCATTGACTTGGGTGTAAGTCACACAAATATGCTTAGTAGCATAAAGTCAATCACCCAATCACTCACACTGACCACAATATTTACTTGAGAAATGATGACAATAATAATATCATCTACTTTATCCAAATTAGTTTTAGGTTTAGTAGGATTGTCAAATTTCTCAAGGATTTTATCATTGACTTTAAATATAATATATATTTCTCAATATTAAAATTATAGAAATGGTTAGCATATCGACATACCTTAAGACAGCAAAAGCACAATTAAATTGTACAATGTTACCTGCGAAAGCAGAACACTTATAACATTTGGTTAAGTCACGAATCTAGCTCGTAACATGCCAACTCCAACCTATCCATATACCAAAATGAAGTGGGTTTATGATGTCTACTCTAATTTTTCTCGTACGTCCTTAATTGTTTCTTTTAAGTACTCTTCTCTTATCATGGATTTAATAAAGATCTGATAAAGTTCATATATAGCACTTGACCTCTCCTTGTTCACTCTTCATGAATATCGTGTAGAGAATTCTTTGACAGTAGATGAAAATTGCACAATTATTTCCGTGTTCCATAATCATAAAGCAAATATCCTTAAGATTGTTGGAAAAATTATTGGAAATCACGGAAATCACGTAGCTTGAGGCGTGCCTATGGCACTGTCCTTAAGGATATTTCACCGGTTAATGTGTATCCCCTAGGATTCAACAAGCTCTTCTAGTACTAAAACTAGGAGCCAGAATCTAACAAAGAATATCTTTTACTTAAGAAAACCCAGCAAATAAATAAGGAAGAAAAGTTATTTTAATGTAATGTCTCATTATATCCCTTTTGACACACAAAAGTACTATATACAGATATATAGGTATATGGTAAATAACATACCATTAGCCATGCATTATATGCACATTAAGACCAAATAATTGCCATAAAGACTATACGTTATTACCAAATATTCCATGGACCTTTTGTAACACCCAAATCAATAGTAGTTGATTAATGCCATAAAGGCTATTAACAACTGCCATAATAAGAAAACAAACGGTTGCTACACAATTAAAAACGTTAATAAATAATATTAGTAAGCTAAAGTAATTAAGGTAATAATATGTAATAAATAATTTCAAATATTATTCTTATACTTTTTAAAATATTAAAGATATTTTATCAACAACTACCGGTTTTATACATTTTACAACATTTATAACCTAAAATTCTTTTTTGCATAATCCAATTTTCATCGACCAATGGGCAGTAATAGTGAAATAATCATTACCATTTGCACTACGACCCTTATTAGAAGTAATAGTTATTTTGCAAGTATTATAATAAATAAACAACGAAGATATTGAAAATGTTGAGCTTGATAATCAAAGATAGCCTTTTTAATTATGTTTCTTGAAAAACCTTTAAAATGTGGATTATACACAATTTGAACATAATGAATAAAACTAGGATTTTCAGCAAAACTAAAAGGCAAGCCAATAACAACAATCATTTTAGCTAATTCTTCAAGATCGTTTTCTCTATAATATGAGCGTTGTGTACTAGGGCCAGAAACATTAGAAGGATTTAAATGCGTTTGGACCATATTAGAGCTCTCTACTCCTACAGTTGCACTAGGAAGGGTGGTACCATTCTTTTTAGCTTAATTAGGCTACAACTTTAGCATGCAAAAATTCATTTTTACAACAACTCATTAAATAATTACTCAAATGTCCTATCCCACCCTATTTTCCCACAGTTTTATGATTCATTCTATGTTTACATTTATTACAAATAGCTTATGTTTTATCTTCACTCTGAGTCATAAATTGACATATAACTAATGTTTTAGCACGTTCTACCTTAGGCCTAGGATGTACGGGGGGAATGGGAGCAGGACAACGAAAGGGAGCAGGAGCGGGACTGGGAGTGGGACTAGTAGCCGTAACCGGCTCAGTTCCATCATTATTATCATCATCATCAAGAGTATTAATATCATCATTAACATTATCATGTTCTATTTCTTCATCTAATTCTTCATAAAAATTACCAAACCTTGCTTGTAAAGATTCATGATAATGATCTAATCCAATATTACTATCAATAATAAAAACAGTTTCATCTACATGCGTAAAATCTTCAGTAGTTCATGCTCATAATTCTGCATGAACCCTCGAAGTTGAACCCTATAAGTCGAGCAGTCTTGAGATGAGAAGTATCTTTAAGTCATTGAGTTAAGTAGTCCATGCTCATAATTCCGCATGAACCCTCGAAGTTGAGCATTCTTGAAATGAGTAGTATCATTGATGTTCTTGAGTTCTAAGTATCTAGTTCTATCTATGGCTATTGAAAACCTTGAATTTAGTCGTTCACGTCCATAATTCGGCATGAACTCTATTTTAAAAAGTCTTTTGCAATTGCTTTAAACTTGTTTTACCACTTGAGTTTCGAGTTGAGTAAAGAGTAAAGAATGAAGTTATTTCTTCAAAAGAGTATATGGGGAATATGTATTCCAAAAGAGTAAATGTTTTCACATTTAAAAAATAAAGGAAACACCGATTTCCAACAGAGCCTTTGAGCTAGTTTTTCAGTAAAGAGTAAATTCTTTCACAATTAAACAAGAGAGGAAACTTTGTTTTCCAAGAGAGCCTTTGAGCTAAGTTTCAAGCAATAATCTCAAACCATAGAATGAAGTTATGTTTTTAAACATATGAGCTAGTAATATTTTGGGAGTAGTATTGAGCACCGATATGGGGGAGAGTTCAGACAACTCACAACCCCCATAAACCATGTAGCCATCATGGGTACAAAAAGGTCATACTTTTTAGATGATTCCTTAGTGCTTTTTAGCATAGACTAGTGGATCCACTAAGTAGTTAGGTTCTATACGCCCGGCAACGTATAGGACGGCCCTGGCAGCGTGAGGCAAAATGTTGTATCATCACATAGCTTATAAGTGATGGTTGTCGGTTAGAAAAACTCCCACAGAGATATTTTGTAATCTTTAATACACAGAGAGATTTTGTATTCTTATATACACCGAATTTATTTTTATTTTTATATACAAACAAAGTTTTTATTTTATCCTTGCATACAAACTAAGTTACTATTGAATTTTTCAATGCATTGAGTTGCTTTCTACTGTTTTAAAAGATTTCCATATATTGCATCTGTGTAGTTGTTTTATATTGAGTTGAGTATCCAAGGTTAAGTATCCAGAGTAAAGTATCTAGAGTTGAATACCTATAGTCGAGTATCATATAATTGAGTTGAGCCTTATTTCACTGAGTTGAATATCTTATTGTTGAGTTGAGCCTTATTTCACTGAGTTGAATATCTTATCTTTGAGTTGAGTATCTAATTTTTTTAGTTGAGTTTAGTTGAGTGAGTTGGGAAGAGGTAAGTATTTTTCCTTTTTATCAAGTTTAAGCTTATGTTTATGCTTTAGAATTCCCCTTACATGGTCGTACATTCCATGTACTGAGCCATTTGTCTTGCATCATATCATGATGCAGATATAGGTATTTAGGATCATCAAGAGGAGCTTTGTTGATACCACATGTAGTTCGAGTTAGCTATGGTTAGCCTACTTGTTTCCCGAGGGATCCACTTGTACATTCAGTTATATCAGCTGTTAGGATGTCGGGGCTCTTGTCCCGACTTCCATCTTTGTCAGTTAGAGGCTTCATAGATAGATAGTAGAATTTCAGAAGTTTGTTAATTTATTTTGTTAAATGTCTTAAAGACTTAAGTTGCCTATTTTATGGCTAGTTGAATATATTATTTTTATTCAGAGTTATTCATTTGAGATAAAGATTTGTAATTGAGTTCAATGAATTTTATTTAGTTTTAAGCTTTGTATGCTTGAGTTAGTCTTTCGCTTGTAGTCAGCCAGGATGAGGGTTCGGTTGGGGACCAGTAATGGTTCTCAAGTGCCGGCCATGTCCAGGGTCTTGGCTCGAGACATGGCAAACTTGGTATCAGAGCACAGAGTTCAAGTGTCCTAGGGTGTTTTTAAAGCCGTGTCAGTAGGGTCTTGTTTATGGTTATGAGGGCCCCACCTCTATAAACGAGGGACTACATACTGTTAAGAAAAGTTTCCTTTCTTTCATACTCTTAATCATGCAATAGAGCTATGTCATAGAGATTTATTCATACTTGTACGTTTCTCAGATTTATTCAACTACCCCTCATACTAGAGGTGGTTGAAAAGAAAAGTCAGTTCTTTATCGATGAGTTGCTCTTAGCAAGAGTCTTGAGGAAGTCATGAGACTCCAGAGGGGCTTGAGAGAAGCCCATGAGTGAGTTAAGTGTTTAGTTTCAGTGGAATGCACTCATATTTATATAAATCATGTGTTTGAGCTAAAAGCGAGTTGTACTCTTTTCTTAAGCTTGTTTAAGCTAAGATCCTTATGAGGATGTATGATTAGAGCTTGGGTAGTATTTTCGCCTGAAAAGGTAGCCTGAGTTACGAGATCATGAGCATTAGTAGTGAAAGTTCCCAGAGTTAGAGGAAAGTATGTAGAGGTATAGAGATCTATGAAAGAGAGATAGTAACAGGACAAATTATGTTATTGCAATCATGCACCCAGTCAGTTATAAGTGATGAGTTCCTTTATGAGTCTAATAAGGAATAAAAATGATGTAGAGAGTTCTTGATAAAAGGAAGAGGAATAGTTACTAGTCAAGATGACATACTGTATATGTTTTAACCAGAATAGAGTTGATTCTGATGTGCCATCGTGTTAGAGGAGGCTAAATTCATGTGTTGAATAAGAGAACAAAGTATTTATAAAGTGACAAATCTAAGCTAGGATAATGATTTGTTTGAGAGGGTCATGATGCTCAGAAGGTTATAAACTGATTAAGTAATGAGGTATAGTATAGTAGGCGAGCAATCATATTGATATTCGGGTTTAGTAATGAACATTAAGCTTGAATTTGAGATGAGTGTCATGATCAAAAGAATGGCAACATGAGGGTGATGATGTTAGTCTTGTGATTTAATCTAGAAGACTTGACATAGAGTAGGTGAGGAATTGAGGTGATTAGCTATAATAGATATGAGTGGTACAACTGAGAGACCCTAACCTTTAGATAAGGGAAGTGAAGTGTGGCTAAGTCACAAGAGTAACAAGAGCATTAAAAGGTGTACAGAGAAAGTATGTAATCAGAAGAGGTTAAGAGAAACACATTAGAAAGAGGTCTTAGTACCTGCTTATGGAGAGTTCATTAGTCATGAGATAAACTTCTCTCGAGTGGTAAAGTAAAAGAGGATGTAGACCAGTTTATAGATGTGGAATAGGTCCATAGCTTTCAAGTGTCAGCCTTAGACCTAAGGGGGAGATGACGAGATGAAAAATCAAGTCAAGTGTTTGAGAATAAGATAGTAATGAGTCCCCAAAGAGTATGGGAGATATCTTTTTAGAGGTATTATAGTAGTGAAGTGATGTTAAAAGGAGAAGGTTAATGATCTTATTGTGATGATGATGGTGTGATAATTCCATCAAAGGTTATAAAAGAGGAGGATGAGGTTTTACTACTATGATAAATAGTTAAATGAGATCCCTTAGTTGGTTACAAAGGAGTTGGTTAGTAGGAGTCCATGGAGTTGTTAGAGAACTAAGCTTAAATATGGTGTTGTTAAACATTAAGTGGTTCTGGATATGAGTCCCATGCGGTGGTAAAAAGTAATAGTCTTGGGAGGAGATTCCCTATAGAGAGGTATAGAATCTGAACCTAAGGATTTGGGTTAATCTTGAATATAGTAAGAGCATACAATTAGACTCAGACCTTAGTAAGAGTAACCCTATTCCATACCCAGTCCAATAGTCATTCGAGGACGAATAATCCCAAGGGGGAGATATTGTAACACCACAGAAATTTTTGAGCTAAGACTTGAACCATCCTACGTAGTGAGTAGGATTTTACCGAGTTATATAAAATTTCTTGAGTGTTGAGCTCACTAGATGTAGCACCTTGAGTTCCAAGAAGAACTAAAGAGAATTCATTCAAGTCATTCCTAAGTTCTTCTAAGTTTTGTATCAACTTCAAACGACCATAACTCTCAGTACAGGATGAGTTAGGTGGACCATAAGATATTAAATTAAAGGTCTTTGAATTATATTTCCAACGCCACTGAGTTTGCTAAGTTTCGAGTTTGGATGAGTGAGTTATTCCCTTTCGAAATCAGGCTGTCCAATTAAGAAAAGTTACCCGAAAATAGTAAGGGGTATTTTGATCTTTTCCTTACCCAAATAAATTTAATTCGTTTTTAGTAAGGTTTTAGGGGACTAATATGATTAGGTTCAGTTTTATAACCCTAATATACACCTAGGGTTTTAGTTGAGAGTTCAAGAAGAAAAAAGAGGAGAAAAGAGAAAAAGATCAAGGCGTTCGTCAAGGTTCTTGAGTTTTGTTGTGGATTTTCGCCATGGGTTTGATCCCTAAGATATATGTAAGTTTCCATAGTGTTTGGTTATTTCACCCACATGCTAAAAAATATTTTCATATTCAAATCCGTCCATAATGATTGAAAGATTTAAGTTCTTGAAAAGTGTTCTTGAAGTTTCATTCTAAATCTTGTTTTGTTGGGGTTTTGATGATTTCTTGAGATAAAAGTGAGTGTTTTGAGGGATGTATTAAGTAGATTAGTGTGTACTTCTGTTGAGAAATTGAATCCAAGTGATTGGGGAAGAAACTGTTTGAATCTAGGCGAACTAGGGTGAGAAAACGAGCAAAAAAAGTCGTCGGGTTTTCTGGGCGGTGCCGGGGGCGACGCGCCACCAATACGCCAGGGGTGGCTGGCGTGCCACGCCAGTAAGTACACCAAGAATAATTCTCTGTAGTTTTGGGGCTAGCACCCAACGCCACTCAGTGCGCCAGGGTCGCCTGCTTCGTCCATTTGAGTTCTTTCGAAGGGTACCTTTACTCCCCTTTGATCTTAAACACTCTAAACTACTTCTAAAAACCTATAAATCATTAATAACATGAATCATAACCTTGAATTCATAATTCAAATTCAAGGTAGAGTTAAGAGTCAAGCCTTGAGAGTTCTTTCGAACATTTTGAGAAAGTCCATTTTGAGTCGTTTTGAGGAGTCTTCTACAATTTCTAATAACTTGTTTCAAGACTCAAGTAAGTGAGTTTGTGAGTGAGGATAATGTATTCATGAGGCAACTTTATCATCACGATATCCTTCAAATCATGAACCATAAAACTTGAATTCATAATTCACATTCAAGAGAGAGTTAAGAGTAGAATTTCAAGAAAGTCTTTGAGTTCAATTGTGAATCATTTGTGATCAACTATCGATTTGAGCTAAGATTTGAGAAATTAAGTATGAGAATGAGAAGAGTCATATACATGAGTTCCTTAATGATATTTTGACCTTTAAGTCGAGTCGTTCATGCCCATAACTTCCGCATGAACTTCGTACATTGAGCATTTTTTAGAGGAGTAGTATCTTCGAGTTCTAAGTCTTTGAGCATTGAGTTCCTAATCCTTTTGAGATTATTCCTACTTATGGGACTACTACATGTTACCCATTAAGTCATTGAGTTGAGTTGTTCATGCCCATAACTCCGCATGAACCCTATAAGTCGAGCAGTCTTGAGATGAGAAGTATATTTAAGTCCTTGAGTTGAGTAGTTCATGCTCATAATTCCGCATGAACCCTCGGAGTTGAGCATTTTTTAAATGAGTAGAATCATTGAAGTTCTTGAGTTCCAAGTATCTAGTTTTATATATGGCTATTGATATCCTTGAATTTAGTCATTCACGTCCATAATTTGGCATGAACTCTATTTTAAAAAGTCTTTTGCAATTGCTTTAAACTTGTTTTACCACTTGAGTTTTGAGTTGAGTAAAGAGTAAAGAGTGAAGTTATTTCTTCAAAAGAGTATATGGGGAATATGTATTGCCAAAGAGTAAATGTTTTCACATTTAAACAAGAAAGGAAACACCGATTTCCAACAGAGCCTTTGAGCTAGTTTTTCAGTAAAGAGTAAATTCTTTCATAATTAAGCAAGAGATGAAACTTTGTTTTCCAACAGAGCCTTTGAGCTATGTTTTGAGCAATAATCTCAAACCACAGAAAGAAGTTATGTTTTTAAACATATGAGCTAGTAATATTTTGGGAGAAATATTGAGCACCGATATGGGGGAGAGTTCAGACAACTCACAGCCCCCCATGAACCCTGTAGCCATAATGGGTACAAAAAGGTCATACTTTTTAGATGATTCATTAGTGCTTTTTAGCATAGACTAGTGGATCCACTTAGTAGTTAGGTTCTATACCCTTGGAAAGGTATAGGACGGCCCTGGTAGCGTGAGCCAAAACGTTGTTTCATCACATAGGTCATAAGTGATGGTTGTCGGTTAGAGAAAATCCTACAGAGATATTTAATACACAGAGAGATTTTGTAATCTTATATACACAGAGATTATTTTGTATTTTTATATACAAACGGAGTTTTTATTGTATCATTGCATACAAATTGAGTTACAATTAAATTTTCCAATACATTGAGTTGCTTTCTACTGTTTTAAAAGCTTTCCATATATTGCATCTGTATTGTTGCTTTATATTGAGTTGAGTATCCAGAGTTAAGTATCCAGAGTTGAGTATCCAGAGTTGAGTACCCAGAGTTGAGTATCTTATAATTGAGTTGAGCCTTATTTCACTGAGTTGAATATCTTATTGTTGAGTTGAGCCTTATTTTACTGAGTTGAATATCTTATCTTTGAGTTGAGTATCTTATTCTTGAGTTGAGTTTAGTTGAGTGAGTTGAGCATCTTATTCTTGAGTTGAGTTTAGTTGAGTGAGTTGAGAAGAGGTAATTATTTTTCTTTTTTATCAAGTTCAAGCTTATGTTTATGCTTTAGAACTCCCCTTATATGCTCGTACATTCCATGTACTGATCCGTTTGGCCTGTGCAAATACAGTTATTCAGGATCATCAATAGGAGCTTCGTTGATACCATATGATGTTCTAGTTAGCTATGGTGAGTCTCCTTGCTTCTGGAGGGTTCCACTTGTACTTTCAGTCATATTAGTTGTTAGGATGTCGTGGGTTTTGTCTCGACTTCCATCCTTGTCAGTTGGAGGCTTCATAAATTGACAGTAGATTTTCAGAAGTCTGTTCATTTATTTTGCTAAATGTTTTAAAGACTTAAGTTGCCTATTTTATGGCTATTTGAATATATTATTTTTATTCAGAGTTATTTATTTGAGTTAAAGATTTGTAATTAAGTTCAATGAATTTTATTCAGTTTTAAGCTTTGTATGCTTGAGTTAGTCTTCCGCTTGTAGTCAGCCAGGATGAGGGTTCGCTTGGGGACCAGCAATGGTTCTAGAGTGCCGGCCACATCCATATGTAGACTCGGGTCGTGACATAAGTAGAGACTAGAGACTAATTACTCACTAAATAAATAAATAATTAAATGCAAAAAATAAACAACTAAATAAGTAAATTATATATAATACGAATATTAAATGCAAAAAGATGTGAGTTGGAACTAATGTACCAAATGTCTACTTTAAAAAGTATGCGGCTGTGCTTCTCTCCCAGGAGGGTAAAAAGGGCCAGACGGGGAACCCCTTGCCGCGTGCCGTGTATGACCGAAAGCCAAAAATTGATAGATGAAAGTTGAATTTTGAAGCTCCAAAGACCAAACTAGTAATCCACCAAATCTTTCAAACTAATATAATTTGTAATTTAATAGAGAATAAGAGATTAGAGACTTGAGAGTTGAGAGAGTAGAAGATGAAGAATATTTTTGAGTAAAAACAATGAAAGATTGGGGGTATTTATAGTTAAAAAATAGGATAAAAATTTAAATTTTAAAAGTTTGGGGTATTAAAAAAAGTTTGGGGGAGTAGGGGGTGTTTTGGAGGGTTAGTGGCTGAAATAGCCATTGGGTGGGGCCCAATACCTATTACCCAACGGCCTGCCAATGGCTATATTACAATTAAATTTAAAAAATAATAATTAATTGACTCGAACCGGACCGGACCGGACCGGTTCGGACCGCAACCTGAACCGACACTTTCGAAATCGGGACTAACCGGTAAAACCCGATTTCCGTCCCATTTCCCCTCACGATTCCCATTTGTAACAGACCCCACCGGAGATTGTCGGAATGGTATCAGACCGGTAACGAACCGGGACGGAATGGTACTGGTACCAGCACCTTTCGATTCTGCTGTCACACTTAACAAAAAAAAGAGAAATGACTTTTGTATATATTTTTCAACTAGTTCGAGGACACGTGCATTGCACGTGTATCCCAAACTACTTAGTACAAGATTTTGCATAATCACATAAGATTTATATTGAAATATTTTTGAGTAACAAAAGACAAATTAATAAAGTAAATATAAGACTTTGTTGGAAACTTGCAATTGAGCTCAAAATAAAATCGGATATATAAAAATATCTCTAATTCTCATGCTCATATACAATATAGAAGAGAAAAATTAAGAAGGCAACAAAAATAAATTGAAAGTGAAAATTATATACAAAGTTATATGTATTTTAGATCTACAACGGCAATTTTTTTCTTCTTATCGCTAAAATAGCTATCTATTAAAACTTAAAAGCATAGAATTACGTTGAGATGTGTCACAGCTGACACTAAATTGAACACTCAAAACTTAAGGTAAAATTCATAATACTGAAATAAATAAATATTGAAATATAAGGGATGACACAAATTTTAATAGAAGCATGAAGAATTCGACCTAGCTAGGCAGCATCTTTAAAGTTTCACTAGTTACCTGGAAAAATGTCACGACCCCGACCATCGTGATTGGTACCTACACTAACCCTCCGGTGGGAGAACCATTAATACTAATTAGCTAACCAAAGAACCAAACAACTAAGGATTTAAAGTCACGAAAGCAGGTTTAAATGCTAAGGAAAAGATAAGGAGTTCCCATAAACTCCAAACAAAAGTCTAACAACTAAAACAAATGCGGAAGTAACACCTAGAACCTGAAAGTCAATGTACAAAAACATCTAACAAGGTCCATAAGTTTAAACAAGAAGGGTTACAATCCCAAACTAATGCACTAATAACTAACTAGAAAGTCTAAGTCTGAAATGAGGACATAGATAGAAAGAGAACTCATGGAAGCCTGGAAGAACTGGCTCACCCTTAAATTCGATCGGCGATCACTAATCTTCTAAGCGAGTTTTGTCAATAGCCACCTGAAGATACCATGTACTCAACAGAGAAAGAGCAAGTGCAGCATCAGTACACAACCACAGTGTACTAGTAGGATCACACGGCTATCCCACTAAGTGGAACATAATAATAACATGCATACGCCGAATATATACAATATCAGTAACATTCAAGAACAACAGAGCATTTCAAAAGTATCAATTATAAAGTTATGTCAAGTCAATGGTCCTCTCATAGAACCCAACCCAAACAGTTAGCATACCAGAACGTGGTACCTGATCCAATGATTATGTCAGAACTTGGCAACCGATCCCATATTTATGCCGGAACGTGGTAACCGATACAAGTTAGTGTGTCGGAATGCAACACCCTATCCATTCAACAAACCACAATCACAATCACCAAGTACATTCTCATAATCATACAATCAAGTCATGATTCATAGCATTCATCATTCATCTATACTCATTTATAATTAGTGTGATCAATAAGGCAACATTCGCATACATACATGTATCATAATGAAGCAAAAACAAACTTGCATCACACAATCATAGAATCACAACCATCACCTACCTCGAAACAGGCTTGAAGCCTTAAGAAACTTGATTCTTCCCTTTCCGGATTCGTTCCACTTGTTCTTGGTCTACAAATGATCAATATAACACGGGAATCAATGAAAAATAGCTAATTACCCGGATTACTAACAATCCTATCAACCCTAGATCAAACCCATGATCTTAATATCCAAATTAGGGCTTTTTCCACTATAATTTTCATATCAAAACACTTCCCCATCGATAATTACCCATTAGATTATGTTCCACGGATCAAAATATGGATTTGGGGAGTGAAAATCTTATTTAGCCTCAAGAATGGTGGAAAACTGTCAAGAAAAGCCCTGGGTTCGTTCCTTAGCTCTCAAGTTTGAAAATTGCAGAACAAAACATTTTTGGAGTTTATTTCCGACTTTAAGTCTTGTCTGTCCCGCCACAGCGACCTCACCCTGCTACAGCGACCTCACCCCGCTACAGCGGCCCCGTGATGAGTCCACAAATTGGACTCATTTAGGGCTTTATTTTGATAAAAATAGTGTCCTCAAATGCTTATTTTGTCTCAATATCTGATGAAAACTCTTAAGTTTCAAGTATTTGAAGTTTTAGTGGAAGCATGGACACTTAGGCACATAAAGGAACAAAAAGGCTGAAAAGAACGAAGAAGCTGAAGCTTGAGCATCGCCAAGCACACTTGGGGATTTGCAGAAGGGATGCACTCCGCCCTTTGTTCCAGTACGCGAAGCCCTGAAGGAGCAGGATCAAAAAGGCGATGAAAGAAGAAGTCGACGTTCCGCCGAATAGGTCCGTGAAGCAGTACTATGTCACCCAATGACACAGAGCACGACGATGCTAAAGGCTAGTGCAAGACGGCGACGAACTACACCAAAGGGCGAATCGCCGAGTTAATCGGCGATTCTGACTAACCTCGCCGAATGATCCGCCAGCACTATTTTCTAAAGTCTATAAAATAGTACTTTTTGGATATTTTACTAAACTTATTATTAATTTTAGGGAGTCGAACATTTATTTTAATTTACAGAATAGAATAGTACTTTTTGGATATTTTTCTCTCTAGTTTGGAGAGGGTTTTTGGGAGACTTGAAGAAAGAAGGATTTCATCTTCCCCAAGTTGGAAGTGGGTCTTCTCCGTTCTTCTTCCTTTGCTTAAATTAAGGTTTAATTTCTTATACACACTTGAGTTTACTATCATTTTAGGTGTATTTTGTTATTTCTTGATGTGTGGCCAAAAACCCCCATTCTTGGGGTGTGATTTAGCAAATATGTATTGATATTATTGTTGGGTCTTGCTTGCTGATAGGCTAGATGTAGTTTAATGGTGATTTCACCTAGTGGTTGTGGTTTAATCTAAAGGGTTTGTAGTTGCAAATTGTAACATCTCGCACCTAGAAATAACTAGAAAGAGTTAAAATCTGGAAATATTGAGTTTTGGAAAGATTAAGGAAATCTGGAAAATTATGTCCAAGTCAAGAATGTGAGTTTTTGCCATTTTCAAACGGCCATAACTCCTAGCTCTAGATGAGTTAGGAGCAGTTCTTGAGATGGTTGGAAAGCCCTTGGAGATATATTTCCAACGCCACCAAGTTTACGAAATTATGACATCGTACAAGTGAGATATGCCTTTCGGAAGTTGGGTTGTTGGATTGATGAAAGTCTCAATCCGGATTTAGGGAAGGGCAAAGTAGTCTTTCCTCTAAGTTGTTTCCTAATTTGATTTTAGGGGTTTATTGGGGTAAAAACAAAACCTAAATCAGTTTTGGAAAATTAAAGAACGCTTGGGGCTTGGAGAAAAGAGAAAGGAAGAAAGAACGGGAGAAAAAGGCAAGAATTCATCAAGATCATCCAAGTTTGCGAGTGAAATTTGTCGGGGGTGTTCCCTATTAAGGTATGTGAGATCTTTTCTTGTTGGGTTAGTTCACCTACACACCAACTTGTTTCAATCCATTGGTTTTGAGTTGTTTACATGTTGAAGAAGTGAGGTTCTTGAAGAACAAATTGTAGAATTCTTGTTGGCTGAGTTGTTGATGCTTGGGGGTGAGTTGATTTATGTTTCTGGGTTGTTTTACGAGTTAGATTGGTTGTATATTGAGGGTACAATTGATCCTAAGTGTTTGGGGAAAGAACTATGGAAGTTAGGGAAGTTTAGAGATTAAAAACGGAGAAGAAAAATCGAGAACGCCTGGGTAACGAGGCTGGGGTGCTGCGCCAGCCAGCGCGCCCCAAAGCAGCCTCTAAAGTTTTGGCCTTGGGGAGCCGCGCCAGCCAGTGTACCCCACAGACTTCTCTGAAGTTTGGTGCCTGGCACCCCACGCCTCTCAGAGCGCCAAGGACATCAGTTCACCTCATTCTTCCCCCATCTTTTCATACTAGTTTCCAAGCGATGTACCTACGTTTTCTAGTTGATTCCAACACTCTAAGGTACATCTAAACATCATGAAATCATGAACCTTGAATCCATAATCCAATTCAAGGAAAGTTAAGATCAAAGTCAAAGAAGTTAAGAGTCAAGTCTAGAAGTTAAGAAGCAAGTCAAAGCAAAGTTTCTTAAAGTTTTCAAGAGTCTTTATTAAACGTTTAAACTTCGTTTTAAGGCTCAAGTTTCAAGTCAAGTAAAAAGTAAAGAGTTGAGTTTATTTCTCAAAAGTTATTAGGGAACTAAGTATTGCCAAAGAAGTTTATAAATGTTTTCACATTTCAGCAATAAAGGAACTATGATTTCCAAAAGAGTCTTTGGGCTAGTTTTCAGTAAAGGGAGCATCGATTCCAAGAGAGCCTTTGGGATAAACTTTGAGCAATTATCTCAAACTAAAGAAAGAGGTGTTTAAAACACATATGGCCTAAAGTATATTTTGGGAGTAGTATTGAGCACCGAATTGGAGATGCGAGTTCATATTAACTCAACTCTCCATAAGAACCATGTAGCCAACATGGGATTTAACGGGTCATACTTTTTAGATGATCACGTAAGTTAAGCTAGTGGATCCATTAAGTTAATTAAGGTCCTATATCATGGCAAGGTATATGATGGTCCTTGGGCAATGTGAGGTAAAACGTTGTATCATCCCTAGGGCTCATAGTGGTGGTTGTCGGTTAAAGAATCTCCCACTAAAGTTATGTTACTTTATATATAAGTAAAGTTGAGTTTGTGATTGTTTTATCTTTAATGAACTAAGTTGTTTACACAGTTTTACAAGCTTTACATATATTGCATCTGTCTTATTACTTTATATTGAGTTCAGTTATTCATGAGTTGAACAGAGCCAAGGTAAGTGTTCCTTTGTACTCCTTTCAAGCTTAAGTTGTTGTTTAGCTTTCCAACTCGCATACTCGTACATTCAATGTACTGATGCCAGTTGGCCTGCATCTTATTATGATGCAGACGCAGGTAACCAGGATTAGCATCCAGCGCGCCGTTGATCTAGTTGAGCACTCCAGAGTCAGTGGTGAGTCTCCTTGCATTCCGGAGGACTTTTTTATTCGCTTTCCTAGTTTTTCTTTATTAGGATGTTGTAGGGTCTATCCCAACATCCATCTTAGTATTATAGAGGCTTCATAGACAGTCAGACAATAGTTGAGTATCTCATCTATGTATTTATAGATATTCTATTTGAGACATAAGTTGACATTTTGGCCAGATTTTATCATTTAAGTTGTTTTATGAGTTTTGTATTGTGTTGAGTTAAGTCTTCCGCTAAGTTAAGTAGCCAGGCCAAGGGTTCGCTTGTGGCCAACAATGGTCTCCGAGTGCCGGCCACGTCCAGGGTGTAGACTCGGGGAATGACAAACTTGGTATCAGAGCACATAGTTCAAGAGTCCTAGGGAATCTATGAAGCCGTGTCTGTAGAGTCCTAGTTATTGGTGAGAAGCGCGCCACATCTATAATTAGTAGGCTGCAACATTTAGGAAAATTCTTCACTTCTTTCATATCCATCTCGTGCGTTAAAGTTTATCTCTAAAAGTTTCCCTCTAATTCATACTTATGCGTGTTTCAGATAACCATCCCTCCACAAAGAGCAGCACGAGATCATCCAGCTAGGAGAAAGGTTGAACCACAAGAGCAAGGGGTACCTAATGCACCAAACGTGCAACCTCAAGGCGAGGTCACTAATGCCGAATTCCGTGAGGCTATCCGGATGTTGAGCCAAGATATGACTAACCAGGTTGGGAAGCCAACAGTACCAACGCAAGATGAGGCTGACACTTTGAGGATTTGTGAATTATTGAGAATGAATCCTCCAAGTTTCACTGGTTCGGTCACTACTGAGGATCCAAAAAAATTTGTTGAGGAACTGAAAAAGGTTTTTGAGGTGATGCATGTTGCTGACGCTTGAAGGGTTGAACTAGATACATATCAACTTAAGGATGTTGCTAGAACATGGTTCGATCAGTGGAAGGGAGGTAAACCTGAGAATGCACCACTTGCTAGGTAGGCTTGTTTCGAAGAAGCCTTCTTGGGGCGTTTCTTTCCCCGAGAATTGAAGGAGGCTAAGGTACGAGAATTTCTTACACTGAAACAAGATTCCTTAAGTGTGCATGAGTATGGGTTGAAGTTCACCCAGCTGTCCCGCTATGCTCCTGAAATGGTTAAGGACATGAGGAGCAGAATGAGCTTGTTTGTTGCTGGTTTGGGTCGTTTATCGAGCAAAGAGGGCAGGGTTGCGATGCCGATAGGCGACATGGACATCTCAAGGCTGATGGTTTATGTGCAAAAAGTTGAAGAGGAGAAGTTAAGGGACAGGGAAGAGTATAGAAGCAAGAAAGCTAAGACTGGGAATGAGTCTGGGCAGCAGAAGGGCAGTGTGGATCGTTCGTCCTTTCAGAAGCAAAAGGGGCCAGCACCATCATCTGCTAGTGCACCTGCACCCAAAAGCAGAGGTGACTATAATGGCCAGAATTCGCAGGACTTCAGGGCTAGACCAGCACAATCCCGAGGTAGTGTGGCACAAAGAGGTAGTTTGACTCCTACATGTGCTAGGTGTGGTAGAACCCACCTAGGTAAATGTTGTGATGGCCAGATAGGTTGTTTTAAGTGTGGACAAGAGGGTCACTTCATGAAGGAGTGCCCTAAGAACAGGCAAGGTAGTGGAAATCCGGGCAATAGAGACCAATCTTCATCAGTTGCGCCACCATATAGGGCGGCACCTAGAGGAGCTACTTTTGGTACTAGCGAAGGAGCAAACCGCCTCTATGCAATCACCAGTCGCCATGAGCAAGAGAACTCTTCAGATGTTGTCACTGGTATGATCAAAGTCTTTACTTTTGATGTTTATTCTTTGCTAGATCCAGGAGAAAGTTTGTCTTTTGTAACTCCTTATATTGCAAATAAGTTTGAGATTCTTCCTGAGAAACTTTGTGAACCCTTCTGTGTTTCCACACCTGTTGGGGAGTCTATTCTAGCAGAAAGAGTCTATCGTGATTGTCATGTTTCCATCAATCACAAAGACACCATGGCTGATCTAGTTAAGCTAGACATGATAGATTTTGATGTCATTCTAGGTATGGACTTGCTTCATGCCTGTTATGCCTCCATAGATTGCAGAACTCGAGTTGTCAAGTTTCAGATTCCTAATGAACCAGTCATAGAGTAGAGTAGTAGTTTAGTAGTGCCTAAGGGTTGTTTCATTCCGTACCTTAAGGCGAGAAAGTTAGTTTCAAAGGGTTGTATCTATCACTTAGTCCGAGTTAATGACTCTAGTGTTGAGATACCTCCCATTCAGTCAGTTCCTATAGTAAAAGAGTTTCTAGAAGTCTTCCTTGATGATCTACCCGAAGTCCCTCCTGAGAGAGAAATAGACTTCGGCATAGACGCCATTCTAGATACTCGTCCTATCTCTATTCCGCCATACATAATGGCACCAGCAGAGTTAAAAGAGTTGACGGAGCAGTTGAAAGATCTCCTAGATAAAGGTTTCGTTCGACCAAGTGTCTCACCTTGTGGCGCTCCGGTCTTATTTGTGAGAAACAAAGATGGTTCCCTTAGGATGTGTATAGATTACCGTCAATTAAATAAGGTTACCATCAAGAATAAATATCCTCTTCCAAGGATAGATGATTTATTTGATCAACTTCAGGGTGTCACCTGTTTTTCAAAAATTGACCTCAAATCAGGCTACCATCAGTTGAAAGTTAGGGAATGTGACATTCCAAAGACAGCATTCAGGACTAGATATGGTCATTATGATTTCTTGGTCATGTCCTTTAGTTTGACCAATGCACCAGCAGCATTCATGGATCTTATGAACAGAGTCTTCAAACCTTATTTAGATATGTTTGTTATCGTCTTCATTGATGACATACTAATCTATTCATGGAATGAAGAAGATCATGCTAGTCATCTCAGAATAGTTCTTCAGACTTTAAAAGATAAGGAGTTGTATGTCAAGTTCTCTAAGTGTGAATTTTCGCTTGAGTCTGTGGCATTCTTGGGCCATATTATTTCCGGTGATGGTATTAGAGTTGATACTCAGAAAATTTAGGCAATGCAGAATTGGCCTAGACCCATATCTCCAACTAATATTAGGAGTTTCTTGGGCTTGGCTAGCAATTATAGGAGATTTTTTTAGGGTTTCTTATCCATTTCATCTCCTTTGACGAAGTTGACTCAGAAAATAATGAATTTTCAATGGTTTGAAGCTTGTGAGAAAAGCTTTCTGGAATTGAAGAAGAGGTTGACTAGTGCCCCAGTTTTGACCTTACCAGAGGGTACTCAAGATTTTGTGGTGTATTGTGATGCATTCAGAGTTGGCTTGGGTTGTGTGTTAATGCAGAATGGCAAGGTGATAGCTTATGCCTCTAGACAGTTGAAGGTTCATGAGAAGAATTATCCAACCCATGACTTAGAGTTGGCTGTTGTAGTTATCGCCTTGAAGATTTGGCGACACTACGTGTATGGTGTTCATGTTGATATATTCACTGATCACAAGAGCTTGCAATACGTGTTCACTTAGAAAGATCTCAATCTCAGATAGAGGAGGTGGTTGGAATTACTCAAGGATTATGACATGAGTATTCTTTACCACCCAGGTAAGGCTAATGTGGTTGCTAATGCTTTAAGCAGGTTATCTATGGGTAGTACCACCCATGTTGAGGAAGAAAAGAGAGAGTTAGCCAAAGATGTGCACAGACTTACACGCCTGGGAGTCAGACTTATGGATTCCAAGAAGGAGGAATAGTGGTGACGAACGGGGTTGAATCATCACTAGTGTCAGAAGTGAAGGAAAAGCAAGACCAAGACCCCATTTTGCTCGACTTGAAGGCAAATGTTCAAAAGCAAAGAGTATTAGCTTTTGAACAAGGGGGAGATGGTGTGTTGAAATACCAAGGTAGATTGTGTGTACCAATGGTGGATGAACTCCAAGAGAGAATCATGGAGGAAGCTCATAGCTCCAAATATTCCATCCATCCGGGTTCCACCAAAATGTACCGTGATTTGAGAGAAGTATATTGGTGGAATGGTATGAAGAAGGACATTGCAGAATTTGTTGCAAAATATCCAAATTGCCAACAAGTGAATGTTGAACACCAAAGGCCTGGTGGTTTAGCTCAGAATATAGAACTTCCGGAATGGAAGTGGGAGAAGATTAACATGGATTTCATCACAAGCTTGCCAAGGTCGCGCAGACAGTATGATTCTATATGGGTGATTGTCGATAGAATGACAAAATCAACCCACTTTTTATCGGTAAAGACTACTCATTCGGCAGAAGATTATGCCAGGTTATACATTCAGGAGGTGGTAAGACTTCAAGGAGTTCCAGTCTCCATTATTTCAGATAGAGGTGCCCAATTTACAGCACAGTTCTGGAAATCTTTTCAGAAAGGTTTGGGATCAAAGGTGAACTTGAGTACTGGCTTTCATCCTCAGACAGATGGGCAAGCAGAGCGTACTATTCATACCTTAAAAGAAATGTTGAGGGCCTGCGTGATTGATTTCAAGGGGAATTGGGATGATCACCTTCCTCTCATAGAGTTTGCTTACAATAACAGTTGTCACGCTAGCATCCAAATGGCTCCTTATGAAGCTCTTTATGGGAGAAGATGCAGATCTCCTATTGGATGGTTTGAAGTTCGTGAAGCAGGGTTGATAGGACCAGACTTAGTTCACCAAGCTATGGAAAAGGTGAAGGTGATTCAAGAGAGGTTGAAAACGGCACAGAGTCGTCAAAAATCCTACACAGATGTTAGGAGAAGGCAGTTAGAGTTTGAAGTAGATGATTGGGTATATTTGAAGGTTTCACCCATGAAGGTTGTTATGAGGTTCGGTAAGAAGGAAAAACTTAATCCCCGGTATATTGGACCTTATCGCATAGTCAACACTACTAAAAAAATAGTGAATACCGACCTAAAAATTTCTGACCTCAAAAGGAGGTCGGTATTTACAAGTAGTCGATTTTTATGCAAAATAAAGCGGGAAAACAAAATTCAGACCTCTGGAGGTCGGAATTTTTCCTGGAAAAAATGAATTACAATAAAAATACCGACCTCATGAGGTCGGTATTTTTTATATTTAATTGAGAAAATAATACCGACATCAAGAGGTCGGTTTTTATTGTAATTCATTAAAAATTCCGACCTTTATAATACCGACTTTCAAATGTCGGTAAAATTAAATAGTTTGTAATTAAAATACCGACCTCATGAGGTCGGTATTTTTATTTCATCTAATTAATATTAATTAAAGCGACATCCGGGGGTCGGCTTGCGGAAAGCGGGAAAACCAAATTCAGACCTCTAGAGGTCGGAATTTTTCCCGGAAAAAATGAATTACAATAAAAACCGACCTCTTGATGTCGGTATTAAAAAAAAAATAACAATATTTTATTTTTTCTCAATAGGTTTTGTAACCAAAAAAAATTATAATACCGACTTCCGTATGTCGGTAAAATCAAATAGTAAAAATAAATTAATATAAAATACCGACATCAAGAGGTCGGTACCGACATCAAGAGGTCGGTACCGACATCATGAGGTCGGTATTTTTTATATTTAATTGAGAAAATAATACCGACATCAAGAGGTCGGTTTGCGGTTTGCGGGTAAACCAAATTCCGACCTCTTGATGTCGGTATTATTTTCTATTTTGATTTAATTTTATTTAAATCGTCTTCCAGAGGACAATTTTGTGTTATGTAATAAATTAATATTTTCAATTAACTTTAAATAAATTGTCCTCCGAATGACGGTTTTATACAAGTTAAAAAATAATTTAATATAAAATACCAACCTCCCGATGTCAATATTATTAATTAACATGATTACTTTTATTTATCTTA
>JAJOOR010012282.1:0-28480 GCA_036250505.1 Solanum acaule
GAACGTGGCAACCGATCCAAGTTAGTTATGCCGAAACGTGGCAACCGATCCAAGTTAGTTATGCCGAAACGTGGCAACCGATCCCATTCACACACCACAATCACAAATCACAAGTATATCATCAAGATCATACATTTAAGTCATGATTTCATGACATTCATCAATTCTCTATCTCATTTACAACAAGTGTGATCAACATTGCAACATTCATACATATACAAAAATCATAATGAAGCAATAACAAGCATACATCAGACAATCATAGAATCACAATCATCACCTACCTCAAAACAAGCTTGAAATCCTAAGAAACTTGATCCTTCCCTTTCCGGATTCGTTTCGCTTGTTCTTGCTCTACAAATAATCGATATAATACGGGAATCAATAAACAAGCATTAATTACCCGGATTAGTAACAATTTTATGAACCCTAGATCAAATCCATGATCCCAATTATCCAAATTAGGGTTGTTTCCACCATAGAATCCATAACCAAACCCTCCCCCATCAATATTCACCCATTCTATTACGTTCTACGGCGAAGAACAGATTCGGGGAGTGAAAAACTTACCTTTAGCCTCAAGAATGGTGAAAAACGAGTATGAGTCGCCTGGGATTCGTTCCTTAGCTCAAAAAGTCAAAAAGTGCATAATGAGATCGTTTAAGGGTTTATTAACGACTTTAATTCGCGTCGGGCCCGCCACAACGGCCACCACCTCACCAGAGCGGCAGAAATTCCCGCCAAAGCGGCCAAAACAAAATAGAGAGCTATTTCAAGAATTTCAAAATTCCCATTTCACAACACACCTCTAACCCACGACGCTCAGTAAATACCATTTACGCTAAGATCGATTTCGGGAGTTCTACTCGCCCGAACTCAATTCTGTAAAGTCGTACGGATTCCTTAACGAGTTATCTAATTACTCATGTAATCAAAATCATAAATGATTCACCCGATTGTTACCAGATTTCCCTACACCTCAACGACTCCGATTTAATCCAAATCTGGACTAGATTGGAAAAATCCAAATAGTACGAACAAGTTTTCTGGTCACAAATTTTCCCCGTTGGCATTTCTATAACGATGGGAACAAGTCGTTACACTATACAAATATATTTTGATGTAGAGAATACAAAGTAATTAATTTAATTAAGGTCAAGTTCTTAAAGATATTTATTTAGATTGTAAATTATTTAATCTATAATTTATGTAATACTCCATCAACGCCAATCAATTTTTGTTTTATTTGTATAGATAATAAAGCATACTTTTATTGTTTATATTACTTGACCCTTATTCTAAAAATAGTTATTTTAATATACTTGTCCAATTTATGAAAACAAAAAAAACTATACTTTTTTTATGTCTACCATTGCCCTTAGTATTAAATATCTGTATAAAACAGTACTAGTCAAATTTATGTTTTGAAGCATTAATAGTGTTAATTCAGTAAAATATTCTACTAATTAATTTTTTTTAAGTGGTGTCATATCAAGAAGGGCTAAGCAATATGAAACACATAAAGTAACAGAGTGGAGAAAGACAAAAATATATACATACATACATATGCACACGCTAATTAATGCATATAATGTTGAAATAACTACCATAAAAATAATATTAAATTTTGTGATAAATTCATAAAAATATTACTCTTCTTATTATAATGTTAATGAACTTAAAGAAAAACTTATAAATACATAGGTTAGCAATAAATTATATATAATATAAAGAGGTCTTACATATATAATAAGAATAACAAAGACAATGCATAAAATAAAATGAAAAGCTTGATTGTTGTTCAAAATTGAGAAGGGAGTTTGAATTTTTTTTTTAAAAAAGAAGATGAGAATGATTTTCACCCGAAAATGAAGGAAAAACCGGATTGGAAAAGATAATTTGCTGTGTGTATATCTAAATGCCTTCTACTTAGTTAAAATCCCAAAACTCCATTACTCTGATTAAAAATAAAAGGGAAAGGGTCTGAAAAATACTTTAATTTTGGTCGAAATTGTTGTTACGATACCAAACTTTATAGAAGATCTTTTACCCCTGCGGACACATTACTATTTAAAATGATGCAATATTTATGATGTCCACGTAGACACATATATACCTTTAAAATACACTATTAAATAGTACAGGGGGTTAAAAGGTCATTTCCAAAGTTTGATATCGTAACAACAATTTCGATCAAAGTTGAAGTATTTTTCAGACCCTTTTCCCAAAATAAAATAGGAAAAGGCAATTGTGAAATAAAAAATTATACTCCCTCTGTCCCAATTTATGTGACATTTTTCATTTTTCGAGAGTCAAATAGTTTAAGTTTGATCGAGAATTTGCGCATGAAATCTTCATTTTTTTTGAAATGAAATTTATATATTCGTAAACTACGCAAAAAGTACTATAAGTCACAACAATTGATAATTCAGAATATTTAAAAGATCTATAAAAAATTTACGATCAAAGTTAAATTTGTTTGAATCTCGAAATCCAAAAAGTGTCACATAAAATGGGACGGAGGGAGTAGTAGAATTTTTATTATTAAGCTAAAATAAATTAAAAATAATAACTTAAAATTTCCACCTTATAATTTTTGGCTTATAAGTCAAAAAACTAAAAATCAATTCAAACAGACTCTTAAATACACAAAATTAGATTTTTTTTTGTATGTATGTAAAATTAACCATCTTCTTTCCTTCCTTCCTTCCTTCCTTCCTTCACTTCACTCTATAAATAGAAAGTGTCCTCCACTTGTAACCCTAACTTCCTTTTGCCTAAGAAATGGGTGTGATGATTGAATCTGTTTTGAGCTGGTTGACGCCTACTGTTCTCTTCTGCGTGTTGAATGTGACGATTGCTACCCTTGTCATTACTTCCACCTTGAGAAATGACAAGAAACAAGAGGCCGGTGAAGATCAACTCCCTATAACTCCATCTTTGTTACAGCGTGTGAGGTCTGTAAACTTGTCTTTATTTCCAGATCCATTTAACTATTCCCCTTTAACTACTTTCCCCCAAAACAGTCCCTCTTTGCTTCAGCGTGTCCGTTCCATCAATTTCTCTTTCTCCTCCCAAAAACCCACCCCATTTCCATCTCTCGATGAACAACCACAAGATGCGGAAGATTTGAAATGTCGAAGCAAATCTGTCACGTGCGCTGAGGACGACAAAAAAGTAGGGAATCATAGTCGTCGTGGTGGAGGGAGGAAGTTGTTTGAAAATGAGGAAGAAGATGCAGTTGATAAAAAAGCAGATGATTTTATAAATAAGTTTAGGGAAGAATTGAAGATACAAAGAGTTCATTCTATTTTAAATAACAAGGAAATGTTCAATAGAGGAGTCTCCATTTAGGACATTATTATAATTATATACAACCAAATAAACTCAATACATGTCTCTCTGCTTATTGAATTGTATTCTTTTGCTATTTTAATTTCTTATGAGAAAAGTAAATGCCAATTTTAATTTTTATGTTTACATCATGCATGCTCAAAAACAGATTTTAAACTTTCTAAATCTTGTCAAACCTACAGTTTGGGCAACTTAATTCTAGTCAAAATAATTCTCCTTCTTAGGTCCAAAACTTTTAAGAAAAGTAGTTGAAACTACACAACTATATTACCACAAAAAGTCAATGACTTCTTCAAACTGAACTAATTTCAAACAAAATTAAAAAATGAATATAGTATTATTGATGATAGAGAGTTGCTGGGATATTAAGCACTTCTCACTTGTTGAACTCAAAGATTGTGAATTCGAATTGTAAAAAGGGTGGGAGCTTCTAGGGCTAAAATAATAATAATATAGTGTGTGAATAAATCATGAATATTCTTTTTAATACTTTATGAGCCCAGATTTCATTTTCCTTGAGTGGTACAATATAATGTTATTTTTGTGTTTTTAAGGAGGAACTTAGGTATTAGGAATAAGCTTAGTTTCCTATGTCTGGATGCGAGGGAATCTACAAGGAAGTTTGGTGGTTCGATGTATACTATATATATATATATATATTTTTGTTGTTTTCTACTTTGTTTTAAAACAAAAATGATGTTTTTATTTATATAAAGCTGCCATAATATTGTTCTACTCACAAATCACGTGTTTAGGGCAGACAATGAGAAGGAGTAGCTAGAGATGTACCGAGAAGGAGAGAGGAGTCATGAAAGCAAAGACAACTTGGTGGGTGTACACGTTTAATGTTGTCCTTGTCCTTGGTAAATGATGCTTCTTTCTTTTCAATTCGGGTCATATATTTGACTCAATTTATGTGATACATTTCATTTTAGGAAAGTTTAGTTGTTTAAATTGTCACGATTTGAGCCTACACCCTGGACGTGGCCGGCACTCGAGAACCATTGCTGGTCCCCAAGCGAACCCTCATCCTGGCTGACTACAAACGAAAGACTAACTCAAGCATACTAAGCATCAAATTGAAAGAAACGTTTAAAAACAGTTTACTGAATCTCAAAACTTTGTTGAATATACTGAGTATGAAACATAAGTTTTAAATAAAATATTTGAAACTGAAAGACTCTCCAAAACTGTCTATCTATGAAGCCTCTAATGTATACGAGGATGAGTGTCGGGACAAGACCCACGACTCCTCAAGAGAACTACTAGTAACAACTCATAAAAATGAAGTACTCTGAAAGCAAGGAAGTCTCAATCATAAGCAGACGAACGGATACAGTGATCTCAACAGTCTCTTGTTGAGAATCCTAATAACATGTATTTGCATCATTAAAAGATGCAGGTCGAATGACATTAGTACATTGAATGTACGAGTATGTAATATAGCTGAATAACAAATAACTGAAAGAAAGGTCTGGAATAGATAATAATGTACTCAAGCTGAATGTAAAGAAATAAAGAAGTTAAATCATTTAAAGCTTTACAAAATACTTTCTCATCTCTGAACTCAACATAATAAGTGATATATAAAAATACACTTTCACTCTATTGGGAGATTCTCTAATCGACAACCATCACTATGAGCTACGTGATGATACAATATTTCACCCACGCTGCCAGAACTGTCCTATACCTTGTCGGGGTATAGGACACCTCAACTAAGTGGATCCACTAAGTTATGCTTAAAAACCAATAAGGAATCATCTAAAAAGTATGACCCTTTACCCATGTTGGCATACATGGTTTATGAGGACTTTGAGTTGTCTGAACTCGTCCCCATATCAGTGTTAAATACTACTCCCAATAATATATACTCATGTTCATATGTTTAAAAACATAACTCTTCCTCTGGTTTGAGATAATTGCTCAAACTATCCTCTTAAAAGAGGTAACTGCTCTTGAAATATCTTTTGAACTCATAACTCATTTAGAAATCTCAGTTTCTCTTTTATCAATATAAATATTGATGCCTCTGGGCATACATAGTCCCCTTATACTCTTACTCAATTCATACTTAAAAACTCTTTCTAAAAAACATATTAAAATCATATTTTAATATGATCATTGATGACTCGGGAAGTCATAGTGCATAAACATTGATGATATATCTAGATACCATACTGCTCATACATTGATGACATACTAGATGTCATACTAATCGTGTTTTAGAAACTCTTTTCTCAAAACTCATATTTACTTTCTCAAAACTCAGTTTAAGAACTCAAGTGTTGGCTTTAAAAAGCTTTTCAAAATTTATAACTCAAACCATAGGGTTCATGTGGAATTATAGACATGAACGACTCAACTCAAGGATCTTAATAGCAATAAGGAAACTCGGTACACATAACGCAAGACTCATAACTCCACGATACTACTCATCTAAAAAAAAACTTAATTCATAGGGTTCATATAGACATGAACAAATCAACTCAAGAATCTTAATGCATAACATATAGCAATTCAATAATTAGGAATAGAATTTCAAAAAGAATCCGGAACTCAAGAACTCAAAATCAACTCATCTCAAGAATACTCAAATCTAGGGATAGAATCCTAGATTACTCTTTTATTGATTTGAAAGTAGATATAGGGCGTGAGGACAAACTAGTCCAACACTATGATAACCTTACATACTTGAAAAAACAAGGTTCTTGAAGAATCTTGAAGAAGAACTTGATTAGAAGCCTTGAAACCCTAGCTTGAAGGAGAAAAATCAAGAAAACCTTTCTTGAGATTTCTTGAATTAGTTTCTTGAAATCTCTATGGCCAAGAATTATGATTTTCATTAGTGATTCATAATTGTATGGAAGAATTTGAGTTGGAAAGAATGAAATTCTTGGAGAAGGACTTACATTGAAGAAGAATCTTGAAAAAGATTGAAAGAATCTTGAATGGAGTCTTCTACTTTAATTTTTCCTTAGGATGTTGTCTTAGGGTTTGAGAGAGAAGAGAATAATGTATTAGGAGATGAGAATCTGATTGTTTTGGGTCTTTAATTAATCAAGAAATTCGTTTAGGATTTACTTAGAGGTAAAAATACAAAAGAACCCTTTTTAATGTTTTCCCGTCGGCTAATTCGCCATTGCACTGTATCAGGTTACTAAAATGGTCATCACTTTTTACTCAAACCTCGGATTATTGCGAAATTGGTGGCGCTGGAAAGAAGATTCAAATACTTTAATTTGATAGGTTATGATCCACGTAACTCTTTATATTCTAAGATATATGTTCGTTTGAAGTTGACCCAAGTAGAATCTTATATCAAAACTTAATCGATAAGGAAACTTTCTACTCTACTTTGTGCTAGGAGGTTTTAGTGACCTTAATTGATACCCAAAATCGTTCCCATACTAAAAAAATTACATTTACAAATATGAGCAATTTAAGAATAACCTGATAAGACCTTATATGTAAATAAAGAATAGTTCAGGCCTTAGCTTAAAATTTTTGGGGTGTTACATAAATTTAACTGGAAATTTGCTCAAGAGATCTTCAATTTTTTTGAAATGAAATTTATATATATGTAAATTGTGTAAAAACACTATGAATCACAATAATTGACAATCCAAAATACTTAATAGGTATATGAAAAAATTACGGTTAAAGATAGACTTGTTTGAATCTCAAAATCGAAAATGTATCACATAAATTGGGATGAAAGAAGTACTTCTTTTTCGTCATTTTGAGAAAAAAAATGGCACGATTCTATATTTATTAATAATTTAATTTTAAAATACTTATTTTTATCTTTATTGACATATTTATAATTTATTTTAGATAAAATATTTCAACAATCTTTTTCTATTTCTCAAATTTTATCTCTAATCAAACACTTTCATATCAATTGAGATGACTAAAATAATGACTATAGTCTTGTTACTTATATGTTTGTTTGATTTCACTATTCATGTTGAGATTATACTAAGGATTAGACCATCTCCAACCTATTCATATTTTACTCTTCATTCTCTATATTTTAGAGATTAAAATAGAGAATGGACACTCCAACCTCCCTCCATATTTAGAGAGTTGAATAGTAGTACTACAAATTTGGAGAACTACTATTCACACTTTCTATTTCACTTTTTCAATATTTTATTATTATTTCTATTATTTTCTAATTAACATATTATTTTACATATAATGTCATTAATTAAATATCTCATATTCATAATTCTTTTTAAATGTAATATAATATGAAAAAAATATATTATTTTTTTCATCCCGAATTAAAGTATTTTTTTTTTCTAATTTTCAGCAATAATATAATTTTATTTTGTTATTAATTTTCACTATAAAAAATGCACAAAATTAAAATGATAATATGAAAAATTTAATTTAAAAATACAATACATAACATAATAATTTAAATACCAGATAAAATATAATACATAACATAACATAATAATTAATTTATTACAACAATAATTTAGTAAATCCGGTAGGTCGTTTCCAAATTTAGCAATATTGAAAAAAAATTAGGGTATGATGATAGATGAAAATCTCCAGTTTGAACAATTTTTAGCTAGACATAAAAAATTAAGGACAAAAATACTCATTTAGAACTCTGTTATGCATTAATAGAACATTTATCGGAGCAACGTAATAATTTTGAAAGTTGAGTGTTTATGTAATGTTTATGTAATTATATTTCACTTTTATTTGAAATTTTCTATTAATTTGTATATTATATAATATTTTCTTGCAATTTATGTTAATTATAAATTTAGAATAAAATATAATTTTATATTAAATAAAAAATTTGAAAAAACAAAATTTCTTGACAACCAATGACAAATTTGTGTTGCCACACAACAACATTTATTTTGGTCATGGCCACAACCTGTATAGAAAAGATTTATTTCTTTCTTTTGTCCTCCAATAGTTCATAATAAAACATACCACAATATTTGTGTAGTACTCAAAGTATATGACCAAAATGACCATTTATGTCAAAATATTTCCTTTCAATCTCTCAAACCTCCCGTAGGGGTGAGATGTGACATTCACCCAACGATACATGAACATGTTCTTATCCATACGAACACAGGTCACATTTTCTTCAAGAAATGGACCATAACCATTTGTACATGCTCCATAAATTTTTATTAGAAACTCATTGTCATGCTTTAGCATTATTAAATTTATGTGACTCACCTCAACATCACTTTAAGAGGTCAAATGTACCAGTTGTACTACCAATTTGTATTCCTTTATTTTGATGTAGGATTTACAAAACTTTTCAAATTGGGTTGCACCAACAACAATGTGCCCAATAACTTATCATACCACTTTGATGGATAAAAATTACCTTTAACAATTACCTTCACAATTGAAGGACCATCTTAAGAAACAATGTGTCCAATAACCTTTTATACCACTTTAATGGACAAAATTACCTTCACATTTGAAGGAACATCTTAAGAACCCATAATGCTCTTCCCTTTAATTACCACAATGATGACCATTAACATTTTACCACACCCATATTCATACATTCAACCACTTGTCATTTTTCAGACATATTATGCACTACTACCACATTCACATAAGAGAATGGATCAAATCAATTGGACATGTTTCATGACTTTTATCAAGAGCATATTAATTTGCTCAGTCATCATTACATCGTCATTATATAACGTTGGGACTTGAACCCAACATCTTACCCATAAGAAGACATTTTAGGTCATTATTTATTGAGACCCAACCCAACATTTTATCATCATGATGCATCGGGACTCTCACCCGATGTATTACCCTCTTGGTGCGATAGGACTTGAATCCTTCGTCTTACCCTCAATCAATGACATAATAAACCAAATATAATAGGACTCACCATAGAGCCTTAAAAAATATTGTCACTTTGTGATTAACATGCACAAATAAATATAGAACAAAAGAAACATAATTAAAATATTCTCAACAAAGTATGTACTAATATCTTAAACTTGTCAAAACAGAGAGTTACACATAGCATTATATTATATTATATTATGTTTAGTGCACAATAATTAAGCTAGTGAATTACCGTTATAGATCAAAGAATAAATTACACACTAAGAAAATAATAATTTCAATTACACTAAAATAAAAATGCTCACTACCACCATCCTTTTTTCAATTTCCATGTGAACCCAAAATATTTCACACACAAAACCAAATAAATTAAAAAGCTTATGTAATAACCAAAACAGTGAGCATAATCATAAATGAAATATAAACAAGTTTCACATAAAAATAAAGTATATATAATCATAGGTTGAAAAAAAATGCACATTAACAATAATATTAATCATTCACCTTGTTCACCAGTAAAATATAAAATAGATTCCACAATAATTTACCTTGTTCCCGAGAAAAAAATAAACACAATTATTTTACCTTCTTTTATTTACTTTGCTTCAATCCTACAATGGTAAAACATTCGTGCTGATAACGTGTTGTAAAATTTAAGAACAAAAGAACAATATAAAGATGAAGTCAATAAGAATATAAGACAAGAAGAAGAATATAAGATAACTTTCTTTCTTTCAAGAATTCACCAAATCTTCAAGTGTGTACAATATGAACCCTTATTCCTCTATTTATAGTGTAACATAGAGGCATACAAAATGTTAGTCATAAACATGACATTAAACATGAATATAATGGAAGAGGTTATGGAGGTGAAAAGTTACAAGAATAATGATCATAAAGGTGGAGGTTATCTTCATAATGGAGGAGGTTATGTAGTAACTTCTTGGTGTAGTGGACATCCATACTATATTATTTTATAACAATCACATGTGCATCTATAAAATTAATTGTTTTATGTCAACTTGTATGTAGATTTGGAGTGTTTGAGTAAATGAAAAAGTGTCTATTAAGTACTTGTTTAAGCTAAATAATAAAAATAAATAAAAAATAATAACTTCAAATTTCCACCTTATAATTTTTGGCTTATAAGTCAAAAGCTAAAAATCAATTCAAACATAATCTTAAATACACATAATTAGATTTTTTTTATATGTATGTAAAATTAAGCATCTTCCTTCCTTCCTCCCTACCCAATTACTACTTCCCTTCACTCCACTCTATAAATAGAAACTGTCCTTCACTGGTTTGCAACTTGTAACCTTAGATCTCTCTATTTTCCCCTTTTGCCTAAGTAAACGGTGTGATGATTAAATCTGGTAGGTCGTTTTCAAATTTAGCAATATTCGAAAAAAATTAGGGTATGATGGTAGATGAAAATCTCCGATTTGAACAATTTTTAGTTAGACATAAAAAATTAACGACAAAAATACTCATTTAGAACTCCGTAATGCATTAATAGAACATTTATTGGAGCAACGTAATAATTTTGAAAGTTGAGTGTTTATGTAATGTTTATGTAATTATATTTCACTTTTATTTGAAATTGTCTATTAATTTGTATATTATATAATATTTTCTTGCAATTTATGTTAATTATAAATTTAGAATAAAATATAATTTTATATTAAATAAAAAACTTGAAAAAACAAAATTTTATATCACATGAAAATTATATAAAATAATTATTTGGGAAAAAGAAACAAAGAATTTATATTATGAAATAAGAGATAAGAATGAAATGGAAATAATAATATAATATTAAGGAGAGAGAAAAAGATTCTTTTTTAGAGAGTAAAATAGAGAAATGAGTTGGAGTTGGTTGTTTGAAAAAATTTGGAGAGTAAAATAGAGTTTAGGGTTGGAGATGCCCTTAGTGATTAAATTATTGGCATGATACTTTCTGACTCCCAAATTTGGCATGTTTTATTCTGTGCATATGCTTAAATTATTTTTGGCTCTAAGTACCCGTTTGATCATAGATTTCCCAAGTAAAATTTGGGCTAAAATTTAGCAAATAGTGTTTGTCCATACAGTTTGACAAATGGCCCAAATTCTCAAATACTAGAAAAAAATAGTAATTGGGTCAAATCTCATTATTTGAGAGCTTTAAAAAATTCAAATTCTTCACCAAACTTTTATCTTTTACAAAAACACTCTCTATAGTAGTTGTTTGCGCTGTATTACATAATTTTTTACATAAACACCAAAGTAGTGATGAAATATTCAGTGAATATGAAAGTGATGATATGATTGTTGATGAAATGGACGAATAATTGGCTTAGGGGAATAAAGTCATGTGCTTCGTCTATTTCATGATGTATGGAATGATGCTTGTTGCACTCACTCCGAACTACCACATTGCTCCAGTGTCATGGACACTACTTGTTAGTTGTTGCAACGAAGATCCAATTGACTTGTTGCGGAAGTCATGAATCTTGTTACGTCGACGTTTCTATCTTGCTATGTAATACAAACATGTAGTTAGTTTTGATAGTCTTTAAAACTTATGGGTATAAATCATATTTATTTGAAAAGGTCAAATATATTTCTCAAATATTATGGCCAAACACATGGTGAAATTTCACCCAAATAATATTTATCAAAAATATTTAAAAATCTATGGCCAAACGCTAGCTAATTATCCCCACCACTTTGTTATTTGATAGCTTTCACTCCTTAGATGACCTCATGGAAGGAGGCTTATTGCGCTCACGTTCACGTTGTATAGGATAAAATTCGGACTTGATGGGTGGACGAATCAAAAGGTGACTTACGACAAGTAGGGGCAGATCTAAAGGGTAGTGAGGAACCAGAACCCCTGTAAAAACTTATACAGTATATAAGTTTTTTTTAAAAATGAACTCAATAACTTAATAATTAAGAATCCCAAATTTGTATAATATTGCATAATGATGTTTGTTTAACAATGATGAAAGCTATAACTCCACTGACTCATCTATGAAGCCTCTAAATACTGAAGATAGGTATCGGGACAAGATCCCCAACTACCTGAATATTCTACAGGCAATATCTAGTAACTATCAATACTCTAGATAGACTAGAGCCCTCCGGAGAGCAAGGAAATCTCACCAAATCTAAGTGAGAGTGAGATCCTTATGATGCATTTGTTGTCGATCCTGAATCCTAGAATCTGCATCATAAAATAATGTAACGCTAAATGATGTTACTTCATGGAATGTACGTATATAAAATAACTAAATGAAATAACTGGCTAAACTGAATACTGAGTTAAATGAGTGAATATGAAGATAAACTACAATAAGGTAGACTAAATAGTATAAAATAAGATTTTTAAATGGAAAAGGTGGGACATGTTCTATAATTGATTAACTTAACATGATAGATGAATATTTGAAATTTGAGAAAAGGAATACATAAAATAGTATGTATGCCACGACCCAAAGTATACCCTAGACGTAACATGGCGAATAGAACCCTAAGAGGCTCTACACAAGTCACTTAGCATACATCATACAAGATAATAGAAATAAGGATTCCAAAGAAAGAATCTTATATCATAAAAGAGTTTAACAAAAGCGGAAGTCTAACATAGTCTCACAAATCATCTATTACATCATAAGGAAGTGAATGAGACGTCTCATACATCACATACAAAGTCCAAAATTTGAAATAAAGAAAGCAATAAAAGTGTCTTGGTCCTTGGAACATGAGAACTCATCAATCCTTGAATGTCAAAAGATCAACTTTCCATGAGTGTGAGAGGTAGGAGTGTCAGACCCTACATTAGTGAAACAATGTAGGCACAAGTATGCATTAGTACATGGAATGTACTAAGTATGATAGCAATGCATAAAAGTTATGAAATCATGCTAAAAAGGAATTTACATGACATGCAATGACCAAGCTAAATCATAAGATAAAAGGTTAGAAAACATAAATCATAATCATGGTCAATGCAAGCTAAACATCTTTGATGCACTTGTGAAATATTTAGAAGTAACCTTAGTTCATTATTGTGGGAATTTTATCATGTAACTGACATAGACCATGTGATCTATAACATGGAATTTGGTGCCACACCGAAAAGAGATATCTTTACTTCTCAAGGTAAGAACCATGAATTCGAGCTAAAGTGGATCCACTAGCTAATGTCTATCTGAGACAAATCATCCTATGGTGGCACATAGTTTATGGGATGTGGGTAATCACCGCTAGTCCACTCGATGCTAAGTAAATCCCACAGAATAGTCATTATTCATAGTCATATTACCATCCATGAAAAGACCCAATTAAGTAATCAATATCAAGCTAGAGTTCATTTAGAATAGCTCTTAAACTTAATTCAACTTAGGTGAGAAAACCTTTCACAATCTAGTAGTGTGTGAGAAAAGCTTTCACAACAATATTGATACTTTACTCTCAAAGCATTCTCAAATCATTTACATCAACTTCATAAAATTATGCATATCTTCATAAATCCATATTTCATAGTTCATAAGCTTCATCATGTGCTCATAGTCTAAAAATCATGGATCATGCATGAGTTCAATTTAAAATCATGTAAATACTTTTAATTCATGCATTAAAGATAAGAAACAAGTAATATAATCATAATTGAAAAGAACCCATGAAGATTGAGTAAAACTCTAACTTTGAATTGAGAATCTAACTTGTAAAATTTGAAGATTTTAGGAACCCTATGGAGGAAAAGAATATATAGGTGTATACTAACATACCTTAGTGATCAATCCCCAAAAACTATGGATAATTGAAAATCTTGAAGTGAAACCCTAACTTCTTCTTCCTTAACCTTAGAGAGAATTTTGGGGTGAACGATTTAGAATTAGTATTTTTAGGACTTAATTCACTTATATAGGTCTTGAAATAAGGGTTAAAACGCCACGACTTTGGCATTAAACACCTAGGGAAAAGACCCAAAACCCCCCTAAAATAATTGTCGACCCCTTTCTACGGTTTTGACCTACGGTCCGTAGGACTTTCTACAGAAACTGTTCAACCATAGAAAAGTTCAGAAATTTTAAAATTGGACCAAATTTAGATGAGACCTTTCTACGGTCCGTAGACCCCAACCATAGAACTCAACTTTGACTTTAAAATTTCACTAGGTCTGGACTTTCCTACGAGACCTTTCTACGATCTGTCATAACTCCTATGGTTCATCCTGTTTAGACGTAGGCCAAACTTCAGAAACTTAGTTTTTTCAAAACTCAACCCAACTTCTATGGTTTCCCTTCTACAATCCGTAGGACATCCTACGGTCAGTAAATGGGACTCATAGTCCAGTGATGACAGCCAAATTCTACATTTTTCCACTTTTGAGGTATTACAATGTAATTATTTTTAAATCACTTTCATTACCAGGTGATGTAAAATCAATTTCTATGGCTTTAGTTGAAAATTTTCTAAAACTATAAATATGAGAAATCATCATATTTATGATGCATAAATAATCATATCAACTTAAATTGAAAATATATAATATCTTTAAGTGGGGAGTTTCTTATAATTTATATACACCATGTGAGCTTATGTTGTCCAACTTATGCTCTCAGTTGGGAGGGTTGCCCTACATCTTGTTATAGTGTAAAACTATTATGTTTTATATGGATCTATTACTGAGTCTCTTGGGTCAAATGAGTTGATTGTATAACAGTGTGCTAAAAATCGTACGATGACCATAATTATGGAACTTGGTATGAATGTGCATCCTTTCGGTGCTAAATAATCCTCCCAAAATAATTTGTTTATACTGATATGATCATAAAGAGATAGATTATCTGTTTTTATAATTAAGTATAAGACTTCTGTCACGACCCAAGGGTACCCCCTACACATAACATGACACATAGGACCCCGAAAGGAACCATGTAAGCCACTTAGCATATCATAACATAAATGATTAGAATAATAAGAGTAAAAACGCATTTAAGTCCAAAAGTTTCATAAAAGCAAAGCGAAAATCTAGACTTGTCTCAATTAGCCATCTATTGCGATCGAAGTATCAAATAGGGTCATGGCCCTTACAAACACAAAATTAAAAATTCTAATACAATGAAAGAAAGGAACTACAAGATATCACTCGTCCTCGAATCCATGAGGACTCACCACAAGCAAGGAGAATAGTCGGTCCAAGCTTTGAACAAGAAGGAAGATCGCCTCAAACACCGGACCCTACACTTATAGAAAAACATAGAAAATATGGGTTAGTACAAAGATGCACTAAGTATGGTAGCCATCTATAAAATCATGAAGACATGCTAAAAGGTAAATTTTAGTTGAAAAACATGCACTTTGTCAAGCTTAAGAATCTTCATGAAGATTAGTGCAAAAGCATAAGTCATAAGCATATTCAACACATAGTTCATCATATCTTAATGGAAACATACCATAAATACTCTCAAAGCATCCTTGTGAAATGCATGAATAAGATCCCATAATCCTACCCACACTAAGAAAAGCTTCTTAATTAACTATAGTTCATGTTCTTGTTCATACTATCATAGTGGGATTAGCCTTAACCGACGTAGACCATGTGAACTTAATCATGGAATCTGGTGTCTACCCCACACCTAAAAGGGGTTGTCCTAATTGCCTAAGGTAGAATCATACTCTTAGCTTAGGTGGATCCGCTAGCTAAAGACCTATGTGGGCACATAGTTTATGGGATAAGGAGATTGCTTCTAGAAACCGCCCTCTACTAACGGAGGAGCTTCCATCTCATTGTTAATATCCTCTCGGTACTAAGCATAATTCCCATTGAGTTCATATTAAGTCTTGACTTGAATCCAACATAACTCATACTAAAGCTCCTAGATTCAATGGGTGACACTAGTCTTCCAACCTTAGAATCATTACATGTGACCAACCTTTCACATTATATCATTTTCATACAAAAGTGTGTACATGAGGATAACTTCCAACAACACAACAACTAGATCACAATTATAATCACTTTACCCTCAAAGTGTTCATAAAGCATATACTTACATCTCATAATCATGCATAATTCATATACCTTGCCCTTCAAGGACCACGAATCACAATCCATCAACACATCGAGAATTACTACTTTACACACGGATGATAGCATAATTCAAGTAGTCAATTCATTACATTCATAATTCTATAACATTATGCTTGCATCAATCAATAACCACACTTTAAGATCCAATTTGAGAAAATAGGGTAATTCATGGATTCTTGGGGAATTCAACTTAAAATAATATAAAATCACCAATATATCCATAATTAAAAATAATCCAATCATTTAAAACGAATTTGAAAGGAATCCATGAGATTGAAGTCAAACCCTAACTTTTGGATTTTCTAACTTTGAAATTGGGGGTTTTGAAGGGGATCCATGGGTGAAGGCTACCCATGGATGAAGAACTACCATTCCTTGATGAAGAATTACCACGAATTTGAGGAGAAAAGATGGATCCTTCAACCCTAGCTTCACCTTTCTTCTTCTTCTTCTTACTTAGAATTCTAGAGAGAATACTTTGGAGAGGGTTTTGGTTTTGATTTGGGGATTTAGAAATTAATATTTAGAAGACTTAATTTGGTGACTAAAAATCTTTATATAGATGTCCTAATTTAGTTTAAAACGACATCAGTTAACCCCCACTTAAAATAGGAAATTCCCCTAATGCCCTTAAGTGAAACTGCCTTTTGGCAGTTACAGGCAGGACCTACGACCCCCACCCACGGACCGTGGGTGGGACCACGGCCCATTCTGGTTGGGCGTGGTCTTTGGTCTATGGCCTGTTTCTGGGGGCTTGACACATGACCCCTACCCACGGGGCGTGGGTGGACCTACGGGGTGTGGGTTGCCCTCGTGGGTCACTGCCCAGGTCACTTTTGAGGCTTTTCCTCAAGGACCTATGGTTGGTCCTTGGGGTCTAAGACTCGACGTTCTAACACGAAAACATGAATTTTAAGGTACGATGAGGTACTTTCTAGGCTCTAACCCTAACGTCAAGCCCTAGCTTAGCCCGAAATGTTACAATATCTCCCCATTGGGAACATTCGTCCTCGAATGATGATCTAAACACCTTACAGAAATAAAGACTCAAGACTAGCAGCCCATCATGCATGAAACATCAAAATAATGCACATTTCAAAGGAGGAAACATCAACTCCATCTCAAAACATAATCAATGCAATGCAAGGGAGTAAGAACTAATCTAACAACCCAATATGCATGAAACTCAATATTTCTCATATTCATAGGAGGAACTACCTTCTCCAACTAAAATAATGCTCAACACAACATCATGGAGCCAATATGCAATTACTCTCAGAAGCATACTAAAGCATGTTCATCAACACATCTCATGAAGTCAAATAGGCAACTCATACTAAATGCGCAACAACATGAGGAACATAAATCATGAAAACTCATTTTCTCACTAAACATGAATTTCATAAGGAACATACATAACTTAATGAAATCATGGAAAAACTCATATAACACACATGACTTCCAAAACACTAAAACTCAAGAGGAACTAATTACCTTAAGCTTGAATAGGGAGTAGAAGGAAAGAGATGAGGAAATCGGGACTTCATATCGGCCTCGGCCTCCCAAGTAGCACCCTCAACTAAGTGATTCCTCCATAAAACCATCACGGATGCTATTTCCTTGTTTCTAAATCTCTTGACTTGCCGATCTAGAATCTATACCGGGACTTCTTCATAGGAAAGGCTTTCATCAACTCCTAACCCTTCTAGGGGAATAATGGATACCGGATCTCCAATACACTTCTTAAGCATGGAAACATGGAATACCGGATAAACCGGAGCCAACTCATTTGGCAAATCTAACTCATAGGCAACTTTCCCAATACGCTTCAAAATTTGATACGAGCCTACATACCGGGGACCAAGTTTCCCTTTCTTGCCAAACCTCATCACACCATTCATGGGTGAGATTTTCAAATAGACCCAATCATTAACTTCAAATTCTAGATCCCTTCTTCTAACATCGGCATAGGACTTTTGTCTAATTTAAGTCGTTTTCAACCTCTCTCTAATGAGCCAAACTTTCTCAATAGCCTCAAAAACCGATTCGGGACCAATAAAAGCAATATCATCTACCTCAAACCAACCAATCAGAGACCTACATCTCCTACCATACAAGGCTTCAAAAGGAGTCATATCGATACTTGAGTGGTGACTATTGTTGTAGGCAAACTCTATTAATGGCAAGTGGTCATCCCAATTACCCTTGAAATCTATAACACACGCCCTCAACATATCCTCTAAAGTATAAATGGTGCATTCCAGTTGACCGCTCCGTTTGAGGGTGCAAATTTGTGCTAAGCTTCACCTTAGTACCAAACCCTTTTTGGAATGACTTCCAAAAGTGTGAAGTAAATTGAGTACCCCGATCCGAAATGATGGATAAAGAAATCCCATGTAACTTTACTATCTCCCTTATATACAAATTGGCGTAGTCTTCCGCCGAAAGAGAAACTTTGACGGGAATGAAGTGGGCTGATTTTGTCATCCTATCTATAATGACCTAAATAGAATCATGTTGCCTTTGAGTGCGAGGCAAACCTACAATAAAGTCTATATTCACATCTTCCCACTTCCAAGTGAGAATAGGAATATTTTGTGACAAGTCTCCCGGCCTTTGATGTTCAACCTTAACTTGTTGACAATTAGGATATTTGGTTACAAATCCCGCAATATCTCTCTTCATACCATTCCACCAATAGACTTCCCGTAGATCACGGTACATCTTGGTGGCTCGTGGATGAATAGAATACCGAGAACTATGAGCCTCCTCTAAAATTTTCTCCCTCAACCCATTCACATCCGGAACACATAATCGGCCTTGGTACCTAAGTACCCCATTTGCCCCTTGGGAGAAAGCCTCAACGGACTTCTTGAGTACCAACTTTTTCAACTCAACCAATATAGGATCAAGGTCTTGTTTAGACTTCACATCCACCACAAAGGACGATTCGAATCCATTATGAACCATGAAACCACCATTGGTGGAATCCACTAGTTGGACACCTAACCGGACCAATCTCTGCACCTCACAAACCAATTCTTTCTTTTCATCCTCTACATGAGCAACACTACCATAGACAATCTACTAAGAGCATCCGCAACCACATTATCCTTGTCGAGTGGTAAAGGACACTCATGTCATAATCCTTCAAAATTTCTAACCACCTTCTTTGTCGGAGATTCAAGTCCTTCTGACTAAACACATAGTGAAGACTCTTGTGATCGGTGAAAACATCCACATAGACTCCATACAAGTACTGTTTCCATATTTTCAAGGCAAATACTATTGCTTCTAATTCAAGATCATGGGTTGGATAATTCTTTTCATGAACTTTAAGTTGTCTTGAAGCATAGACAATCACCTTACCATGTTGCATGAGCACACATCCCAACCCCACTCTAGAGGCGTCCCAATATAAAACAAAACCACTGGCACCCTCCGGTAAGGTCAACACTGGAGCGGAATTAAGTCTATCTTTCAACTCTTGGAAGCTTTTCTCACAAGCCTCCGACCACTCAAACTTAGTTTTCTTTTGAGTCAAAGTCGTCAACGGAGAAGCAATGGAGGAAAACCCCTCAACAAACCTCTTATAGTAACCGGCCAAACCCAAAAAGCTTTTAATGTCGGAAGGAGTTAGAGGTCTAGGCTAACTCTTGACCACATCCGTTTTCTTAGGATCCACCTCAATACCCTTGCTCAACACAATATGACCAAGCAAAGCTATGGATCTCAACCAAAATTCGCACTTGCTAAACTTTGCAAAAAGTTGTTGATCCTTAAGAACTTGAAACACAATTCTCAAATGGTCCATATGTTCATTCTCACTCCTTGAGTAGATCAAAATGTCATTGATGAACACAATCACAAACATGTCTAGGTATTGCCTAAACACTCTATTTATCAAGTCCATAAATGTCGCCTGAACATTAGTCAACCCAAACGATATTACTAGGAATTCATAATGACCATATATTGTTCGGAAATCCTTCTTGGGAATATCAACCCCTCTCACCCTCAATTGGTGATAACCCGAACGAAGATCAATTTTGGAGAAATAGCTAGCCCCTTGAAGTTGGTCAAACAACTCATCAATTCTTGGAAGGGGATATTTATTCTTGTTGGTCACTTTGTTCAATTGACGATAATCAATGCATATTCTAAGAGACCCATCCTTCTTTCTAACAAACAACACCGGAGCACCCCATGGAGAGATACTCAGTCGGATAAAACCCTTGTCTAACAAATCCATTAGTTACTCTTTCAACTCGGCCGGAGTCATTCTATAAGGAGGAATGGAGATAGGTTGTGTATTCGATAAAAGATCAATGCCAAAATCTATTTCCTGCTCGGGAGGAATACCGGGCAAATCATCGGGGATAACTTTTGAAAACTCGTTTACTATCGGAACCGACTCTAAAGAAGGGGGTTTTCAGATTCAACATCCTTCACCCTAACAAGATGGTAGATGCACCCTTTGGAGATCATTTTCCTGGCTTTAAGGCAAGAAACAAATTGACATCTAGGGCTAGAATTTCCCCCCTTTCACTTTAAGATAGGCTCATTTGGAAATTGGAATTTAACTACCCGAGTCCTACAATCTATAGAGGCATAACATGCATGCAACCAATCCATACCCAAAATCACATCAAAGTCTAACATGTTTAACTCTACCAAATCCACCAAAGTGACTCTATGGGACAAGGAAATGGGACAACTTCTATAAACTCTTTTAGCCACCACCGAGTTACCAATCGGGGTAGAAATCGAAAAAGGTGCTACCAACACTTCGGGGAGTATTTCAAACTTCATGGCCACTAAAGGTGTCACAAAGGACAAAGTGACACGGGAATCTAACAAGGCATATACATCAATGGAAAATACTTTTAACATACCGGTCACCACATCCGGGGAGCTCTCTTGGTCATCTCGAGATCGAAGAGCATAAAAATGGTTTTGCTTTTGGGCCTTAGAGTTTGAACCACTTGGAGGAGCTTACTTGCCCTCTTTTGCCTTTGCCGCAAGTGTTGGACAATCTCTCATCTTGTGGCCAATTTTTCCACAACCATAGCACCCATCCGAGCCAACTAGGCATTTGCCATCATGTTTTCTACCACATTTTGCATAATTAGGCCTCACAACGTAAGAACCACCACTGTTACCTCCTTGAGGTTTTGGGTTGGAAACCCTATCTTTGTCGACCCTTGGAGCACTAGAGGAGCCTTGATTGGAAAACATTTGTTTGAACCTTTGTCGACCTTGTCCATCGGACTTAGCATTGGAGAAATTCCCTTCACTGGTCCTTGCTGTTTTCCCCTCCCTGTTTATTCTTTTGAGCTTTGACTCCTTAATTTGTTGGACATGCACCATAAGACGTGAGATATTCATATTGTTGACACCCAATTTTGGACCTCCACAATATAGATTAATCATCGTATTAGCCCAATATTGTAGAATTCATATATGATCTTGTGTAGCTTGAGTGTTATTTAGGTCATGTTTTGCTTCGACCCATGACAACGTGATTATTGCTTATCGTAACCTAGAGGTCTTTAATGTGATTTACATCTTTAACATCAAAGTTTACAACTCCTCTTTAGTAACTGATTTGTTCGTTCCCTGTGATGCCTTGTCTTTGTTCTTGTTATTGTTCGAAATATTTGATTTCCTAATTGCTGGCTTCTTTTTGTATTCGTTCTCTCTAGTGTAGCATTGGTATTTATGAACCTCTTTAAATAGTTTCGCTGCTCTTTTCTAGGTCAAATGCTCCATAAAAATTGAGTTCTTCCTTGTTAATGCCTCTTCTTATTTCGAAATATATTTCAATCTAGTTCGGATTTTTTAACATTACTTATCTTAGTTTTTTATGCCCTTTTGTGTTTTTTAGCTTGCTACTTGCCTTTATTCGAATGCTATATTCGTAAGTACATCCTTACTTTGAGGTTGCCTGTTGCTTCCGGTGTATAGCAACCTTTTAGAAAACAATTATTTCTTCTTTATCATGTGTTACTACCTCAATAAGATGCCACCATCCGCCTGTCAGTGTTCATTTATTTTCATGGAGTTTAACATGTTTTTGTTCCTTTTGCTATGTTAATAACAATTAATGTAGTAGTACTCTCACATTCCTCTTTATTAATTGTTAACCACTAAGTGTGTTTCTCCAAGTAGAATCTCGATTTTTCTTTATTTTATGCTTGTTACATCAAAGATGTTGGATACATGGTGTTGCATCTTATTATTCAGAGTTAGGTCCCTCATATTATTATCATGAGTATAAGTCGATTTTCTTGTCAAGGATATGCCTGTTTGCTTTGGTATCATTGACTCTTCTAAATTATACCCGAGATTTCATGATGAGCTTTTAATTCGTATATTTTATTTTGGTTATGCATGAACTCTCTCGGATGGAGTCATTTGGACTCCACATGTTCTCCCTTGCATCTCGAAATAGGACAAGGAGACCTCAATTCCTCTTTTATCGAGTCAGCCAACTATAAAAATCAAAGTCCCCGAAAAATGGACGAACATGAATTGATGCTAATCCGGGATTGTATACACCTAGTGTATATAAATTCGAGAAATGGGTCCAAAGGCCTCCAAATTAAGTTCTTGTATTTGTTAATTTGGGCCTAAGCCCCTCGCATTTTAATTGTTGTTATTTTGTTAGTTTAGGACAGGTACCAAATGCAAGAATTGGGCCTGAAGCCCAATAGTGAAATTAGTTCACTTTAGTTCCTCTAAGACAGGTGCAAATGGGCTATGAAGCCCAAAATGAAATTATGCCCAAATACTGGCCCAGACGGACAGAAAACCAGACTTGGGCCCAAGTTTCTCTTTTTTTTTTTCATTTATTTGTGTTTGTTTACTCGTTATTTTGTGCTGTTAATCTTAAGGTTTCAAAAATTCAACTCCCCAAAAAATGCCCATTTTGAATTTACTTAAAATTTAATAAATTATTTATCCTTTATTAGACTTTAAAAAATAAATTTTGCAAAGGTAATATCATAATATTTTCCCTCCCCTTAAAATAATTTTAAGTTTAAGTTATGAATTTCCTAAATTTGTAAAGCATGTCCATTTTCTAAAAATATTTAGCCAAATAGTTAATTACCGGATAACCGCATGTTAGCGGGCATTTCGGGCGCCTTTAAATCCTTTCTGAAATGCTAATATGAACCCCGAACCCCTTTTTAGCATTTTCATTAGATTTTTGTTTTAATCTTTTGGAAATAGTAGTTTTCTTAATTTTACTTTAAAAATTAAGTGGCGACTCTTAAAAAACCGTCTTTTTTTCTTTTTAAAATAAAACACATATCACCAATGAGCATTGCCGAACGACATTCTTCCTCTACCAAGTCGGACACCCCCTTCACAAACTTATTCATTTTAGCCCTTGAGTCTGCCACTATAGTTGGAGCATACTTGGATAGATAGGTGAACTTAAGAGCATACTTTTTCACACTCATACCTCCTTGACGAAATTTAATGAATTCTTGCATCTTTCGTTCCCTCAACTCTAGTGGAAAGAACTTATCAAGGAATGCCGATTTGAACATCTCCCAATCTATGGGACCTGCTCCTATTGGCCTCTCACCCTTCCATTGTTCATACAAAACTTGAGCCACATATTTCAATTGGTAGGTGGCAAACTCCGCCTTCTCTTGTGGAGACACTCCCATAATATCAAACACTTTATAAACCTCGTCAACAAACCTTTGGGGAATCTTCTTCCACTTTAGAGCCATAAATTCGGGAGGGTTCATTTTAGAAAAGTCCCTAACCCTTGAAGCGACATTCACATTAGCGTTCACATGAGTCCCAACATCTCTATTGGCTTAGGCTATCATGGCTTGGGCTTGAGTTGTCACGGCTTGAGCTTGAGCCGTCATGGCTTAGGTCAATATTAGAAAAGCTGACCTAACCTTCATATCCGACATAGCCGGAGGATTAACTAAAGCTTGGTATACTTGAGGAGCTTGATTACCTTGAAGAGCTTCCTCATTCACATTGTCACCCTTCACTCTTCTTGCGGTAGCCTTTTGTGTATTCATTTCCTAAAGACACAAGAGAAATATTAAGAGAGGGACTTTTATAGAGTTAAACTCTAAGGCACCATTTACGAGTAATGAAAAAAGTGAAATTTCCTAACATCTTATAGCCTCTCATTCATAAATGTGGCGTGCTTCACACTCATGAATAAGACTCTACTAGACATGGCTTAAGAGACATTATCCTAAAATCATTCTAAACTTTGTGCTCTGATACCAAATTTGTCATGACCCAAGGATATCCCCTAGACGTAACATGACACATAGGACGCCGAAAGGAACCATGTAAACCACTTAGCATATCATAACATAAAGCATTAGAATAATAAGAGTAAAAATGCATTTAAGTCCAAAAGTTTCATAACAGCAAAGCGGAAGTCTAAACTTGTCTCAATTAGCCATCTATTACAATCGAAGTATCAAATAGGGTCACATCCCTTACAAACAAATATCAGAAAGTCTAATACAATAAAATAAATAAAATACAAGATATCACTCGTCCTCGAATCCATGAGGACTCACCACAAGCAAGGAGAATAGTCGGTCCAAGCTTTGAACAAGAAGGAAGATCGCCTCAAACACCGGACCCTACACTTATAGAAAAATGTAAAAAATATGGGTTAGCACAAAAATGCACCAAGTATGGTAGCCATGCATAAAATCATGAAGACATGCTGAAAGGGACATTTTAGTTGAAAAACACGCACTTTGTCAAGCTTAAGAATCATCATGAAGATTAGTGCAAAAGCATAAGTCATAAGCATATTCAACACATAGTTCATCATATCAAAATGGAAACATACCATAAATACTCTCAAAGCATCCGTGTGCAATGCATGAATAAGATCCCATAATCCTACCCACACTAAGGAAAGCTTCTTAAGTAACTATAGTTTATATTCTTGTTCATACTATCATAGTGGGATTAGCCTTAACCGACGTAGACCATGTGAGCTTAATCATGGAATCTGGTGTCTACCCCACATCGTAAAGTGGTTGTCCTACTTGCTTAAGGTAGAACCATACTCTTAGATTAGGTGAATCCACTATCTGAAGACCTATGTGGGCACATAGTTTATGGGATAATGAGATTGCTTCTAGAAACTCGCCCTCTACTAACGGAGGAGCTTCCATCTCATTGTCAATATCCTCTCGGTACTAAGCCTAATTCCCATTGAGTTCACATTAAGTCTTGACTTAAATTGATTATTATGGAAGAATGTCTTGACACTCAATCCAACATAACTCATACTAAAGCTCCTAGTTCAATGGGTGACACTAGTCTTCCAACCTTAGAATCATTACATGTGACCAACCTTTCACATCATATCATTTTCATACAAAAGTGTGTACTTGAGGATAACTTCCAACAACACAACAACTAGATCACAATCATAATCACTTTACTCTCAAAGTGTTCATAAAGCATATACTTACATCTCATAATCATGCATAATTCATATACCTTGCCCTTCAAGGACCACGAATCACAATCCATCAACACATCTAGAATTACTACTTTAGACACGGATGATAGAATAATTCAAGTAGTCAATTCATTACATTCATAATTCTATAACATTCTACTTACATCAATCAATAACCACACTTTAAGATCCAATTTGAGAAAATAGGGTAATTCATGGATTATTAGGGAATTCAACTTAAAATCATATAAAATCACCAATATATCCATAATTAAAAATAATCCAATCATTTAAAATGAATTTGAGAGGAACTCATGAGATTGAAGTCAAACCCTAACTTTTGAGTTTTCTAATTTTGAAATTAGGGGTTTTGAAGGGGATCCATGGGTGAAGGCTACCCTTGGATGAAGAATTACCATGAATTTGAGGAGAAAAGATGGATCATTTCACCCTAGCTTCAGCTTTCTTCTTCTTCTTCCTTGGAGTTCTAGAGAGTATTTTAGAGAGGGTTTTGGTTTTGATTTAGGGATTTAGAAATTATGATTTAGAAGACTTAATTTGGTGACTAAAAATCTTTATATAGGTGTCCTAATTTAGTTTAAAACGACGTCACTTAACCCCCACTTAAAATAGGAAATTCCCTTAATGCCCCTAAGTGAAACTGCCTTTTGGCAGTTACAGGCAAGACCTACGACCCCCACCCACGGACCGTGGGTGGGACCACGACCCGTTCTGGTTGGGCGTGGTCTGTGGCCTGTTTCTGGGGGGCTTGACCCATGAACCCTACCCACGGGGCGTGGGTGGACCTACGGGGCGTGGGTTGCCCACGTGGGTCACTGCCCAGGTCACTTTTGAGGCTTTTCCTCAAGGACCTATGGTTGGTCCTTGGGGTTTAAGCCTTGACGTTCTAACATGAAAACACGAATTTTAAGGTACAAGGAGGTACTTTCTAGGCATTAATCCTAACATCAAGCCCTAACTTAGCCTACTAGTTTACGGAATGTTACAACTTCGCTCTAATCTTTCGTAAGAAATCTTTCAAGTGATGGGGCTTCTCTAAACATGATTTGTAAAATAGGTATAAGAAATTTCATGAAATATACCTGACACATAAAAATAATGCATATGAATATTATAACAAAGTGTTTAAATAACTTTAGTTAAAAATGGTCCATGTGGTAGGATAAGCATGAGCCATCACTCAAGAATTATCAATGAATATGACATATAATAGTTTCAATAATAGAATTTAACAATGAGAAGTAAGAATTAGAGGGAAATTAAATTTGTAGACTTTGGGTAGAACTAGCCTAGTGTTGATCTTATTAACTAAAATTGTAGATGTAGGACATGAGGAATAATTGAGTCATGGACGTAAAATTGTATGAAGCGCACGAGCATGAGTCATCATCAAAATGGTGATATGCGAGACATAAGTAGGGTGTCATAAAGATCAAAATTTGAGGAATACACTAGAATAGGAATGGATATATACCTTATAACTCTTTCTGAACATAATACTATTAAATCATAAAGTCCTAATTTGGCTCTCCGTCCTCTCATCTCCCTCTTAGTGATGAAACTAATATTGTCGTTGGACTTATTCCATGTTCTCTAAACTGAGATATATATACTTTACTCTAACTGTCAAAGCATTGCTGATCACATGACTACAAACCCTTTGTCACGACCCGAGCCTACACCCTGGACGTGGCCGGCACTTGAAGACCATTGCTGGTCCCCAAGCGAACCCTCATCCTGGCTGACTACAAGCGGAAAACTGATTCAAGCATACAAAACTTAAAAACTGAAATAAAAGTTCGTAAAACTTAAATAGAAAGCTTTAACTCAAAAAGAAAACTCCGAATAAAATAAATTATTCAACTCGCCATAAAATAGGCAACTTAAGTCTTTAAAACATTTAATAAAATAAATGAATAATACAGACTTCTCAACTATACTGACTATCTATGAAGCCTCTAACTGATAAATATGGAAGTCGGGACAAGACCCACGACATCCTAACAACTGATATAACTGAAAGGTAAATAAAATCCTCCGAAAGCAAGGAGGCTCACCATAGCTAACTCGAACTCTCGGATGTATCAACGAAGCTCCTGTTGATGATCCTGAATACCTGTGTCTGCGTCATGAGAAGATGCAGGCCAAATGGCTCAGTACGTGGAATGTACGAGCATGTAAGAGGAATTCTAAAACATAAACATAAGCTTGAAACTTAATAGAAATGAAACATACTTACCTCTTCTCAAACTTACTCAACTCAAGGAATACTCAAGGGTACTCAAAACTACTCAAACTTACTCAACTCAGAAGTACTCAAGGATAAGATACTCAACTCCGAGATTAGATACTCAACTCAAGGATATGATATTCGACTCAAAGATATGATATTTGACTCTGGATACTCAACTCTGGATACTCAACAATTGAATACTCAACTAAATATGACTGAACTCATTTCAATATAAAGCAATTTAAAACAAGTGCAATATAAAGAAACAAACTGTTTAAAAACATGCTGTCAAATCTGTGTGTATGCAAGGATACAACATAACTCTGAAATGTATATAAAAATACAATAAACTGATGTATATAAAAATACAATAACTTCTGTGGGAGTTTCTCTAACCGACAACCATCACATAAGAGCTATAGTGATGATACAGCGATCTACCTCACGC